>VWZT01011297.1:702815-751822 GCA_013397055.1 Pachycephala philippinensis | reverse complement strand
ATTATTACTATTTCTTCCATATGTCTAAAAATAGTATACTCCTTGTACATAGTTAACACTTGGTCCAACTTGTTCATACTAAACACCACTATAGCAGGCTAGAATTGAAAAATCAATAATTTCGTCAAACTTTCTCCAAAGTTCTAAAGAGTTTTGATGGCATTGTGGCCAGTTGATACCACTGAACTTGACTCAGTACATCTAAAGAGCAAAGTTTAAAGAATTGCAGATTTGCCAGGTTGAAGCAACATCAGTGCAATGACAAGGTGATGCAGACATTTTCCCTGTTAGGGCACTACATATATTATAACCAAAATTTATATTAAATCAAAGGAATATATAGTCACCACTCCAAAAGAAATCAACAGTGTAAGCCCTGCTATTAATGGTTCACAGTGTCAGAAGATCAAAGGTGACCCAGGCACGGAGAATGCACAAGAATGAGATCCTCAGACAGAAGGCAAGATGAGATGATTACTGAGCAGGCTGCAAGGAAAAACTTACAGAGCTACTGTCAGTTCTGATTTTTAAGCTGGATGTTCCACATTAAAAATGTCATTCAGAATGATCCTAAAACTTGCTGCTGTGTGCCATTAGTTAAAGTGCTGCGTTAACATCAGTGCCTCCCTAGTACAAAGTTTTTGTGTTTTCTTGGAAATGCTGAATTTCTGCACACATTTTCTGTCCAGAAGAACTAATGATGTCATTGTCACTATATTCACCAACCTTGCTGAGCAAGACCTATTTTTGTGTGAAGTTCTCAAAATAGCTTTTAGATTGCAGCAGTGTTGGAAGCTGGAATAAATCCAAGGCTGGTGGAAGTTGTACCTGACCCCATTCCTCACCACTGCCCTGTTATGGACCATCATCCTTACTGATAGTTCACACTAGTGCTCCTAGCTGATTTTGTCTGAAGCAGACCAGAGGGCTGTTGAGTACAACCTGCTCTTCTGGCAGATAAATGGGAACTACAGGAAAGAGAGGGGTGGGAGAAAGCAACAGTGAACAGCCAAGGTGGCCAGTTCTCCACCAGCTGGTGCTGGGAGGGATGTCTGTCAATGCCCCAACAAAGGAGTGAAATCCAGCTGTCATACTGACATAATGAATCCAACTCAAACATTGCACAATAAAGGATGTAAGGACCTTTTAACCCATTAAAAAATCTTTTTTTTTTACCCCAGCACTAGCTTAATATCCAACTCTATTGTGTTCTATCTCTAAATCTCCTTTAGTTTCATGGAAGCCTGGATTAAATGCAGATATTTTAGGTTATCAGTCAAAAAAACTTTTCAGATGCAGAACTCAGTGTCCTTCAGATGACTGTAGAAAAAAAAACTGTTGTACACTGAGTACAGTGGAGAAATGCCTAAATGGAAATCCAGAAACCTGAATGGTAGTAAGTGTATGCAAGTGTATGTAGATGTGAAAATAAAACAATCAGGACTGCTTCATTCTGCCAGTACCTCCGCAATTTGGAAAGAGGTTTTGGGCTTGACTGCTCATATGTCAGTCTGTCTGTTCACAAAACAGCAGGACTGTTTATGGGAGAGACAGTTTTAAAAGATAATTACCTGATGGCTAGAAACTCTTAGACAAAATCCATTCACAGATTTCATTTGAAGAAAGTAATGTATGTATGGCCATGAATATGGATGCTTCTTTTTACCCAAGTGACATGTTTTATAAATTACCATGCTGATTAATCACTTGAATGTATTTTTCAGGAAAAATGAAGATAACTAATTACTTTAAAAANTAAGAATGTTCTTCATGGAAGCTTTTGAGCTAAATTTAACCTATCTACTACCAATGTAGATATCAGTTACCAACTGAAAAGCAGACATAGCCACATGTTACTTTCCCTTTTCTTACTACTCCTGACATACCATTTCATTAGATCAAACTGAAAAACTAACATGCTGAACTATTTACTCTGAGGAAAGCTAGAAGGTGTTTGTCGTTCAGCTGATTACATTTTAATTCAAGTAAAAACTGTTGAACTGAAAATTTGTTGAAGGAATAGGAAAACAGTCAAATATGAATCGTTTTAGCAAAGCTATCCCTACAGTTTCATATACTTGCATTCTGATATTTTGTCTGTCTAATTTGGATTACAGCTTCTTAGCAAAAGTATTATAAAAGAAGACATTTAAGATTAAGAACCATATTTTTAAAGAACTGTGTCGCCTGTGCATGCTCTGAAATTTGCACTTGTTTGCTATACACACTGTGAATTTTTGGTTTCCAAACCATTTGTACTTATTTAAGCTGACTGAAAATGAAGCAATTTCCTGGCTGATGATGCTCTCTACGGAGTGGAACAGGGCAGTAAGGCCAGGAGGAAAATCAGAGGGAGCTTTCACTGGGTGAAGGGGTCAATGCATTGTGCAGCCACAGTCTGACAGACACCTCTGGCACTGCTACTGCGTTGGGGAGGTGCTGCTCTGACAATGCCAAATACCTCTGGTGTTATAAAAACAGAGAGTGCTCCAATGTTCTTCAGGATGTACTGTGCAGATTTAAAATGGATATTTTACATTTATAGACTAAACAGACGGTGTGTTCTTCTGGGACAGCCCTATTATGCAGTTGCTAAGCAGCAAGAACCTCATGTGCACAAGGCCCACGTGCCACGCGATGGCCAAGCAAGCAGCTGCATCAGACCTGGGTGTAGAGGCACCTGCACAGCTCCTGGCACACAGCAGTGCTCCCAAAACCTGGCTGGGGTGCAGGGGCCATGCCTGCACCCCACACAGTGCCTTCTGGCAATGCCACTAACTCCACAATCCCTAAGCACAGCCAGGGCATCTCTGTGCTCAGAACTGCCGCCCCCACAGCGTCCTGCCGGCGGCGGTGCAACTCTGGGAATGCCAAAACTATTAGATGGCCCCATCTGCTGTGAATGCAAAAGGTGCCAGAAATAGATTCACCTGCCATGCTCTGCAACAGCACTGCACCAGGCAAGGCTCAACCTGTGGCCTGAGCACAGACAAAAAAAGGACTCCTGCCTCAGGGTGACTCCAACTCTGACCTCTCCAGCCTGCTGACATTTGGAATCTTGTAGCAGCATTCTGCACAAGCTAATGTGATCCAAAACAAGCCACCTCTCTTCTTCCTTGTAAGAATCTTATTAATTGGTAAGAGAGGCTAATATCCAGGTTCTCAGACCGTAACATATCACCCTCGTGAACACATCCATCCCTGAATTAATTGGCATTTGAATTGTTGACCGGAAAAAATAACCTTAGTTTAAAAAATTTAATACATGGCAACCCTGGGTATCTCATTATTTGCCTCCATTGCTAAAAACGTGTGCTTCATGTCTAATCTGAACAGGTTCAGGTTACAGCCAGGGGATTGTATTATACTTTGGCTGCAAGACTGAAGAACTATCTATTACCTGGTATCTGTTTCTACAAACACTACAGAAATACTTGAAAAATGTGACAAAGTCACCCTTTCACCTTTATTGTGCTAAACCAAACAGATTCAAGTCTGACTTTAATATTTCTTATGAATTCCTCTCCAACTTGTCATCTTCCTGCTTGCACTGCATGCACCACAACTGGACAGAGACAGCCAGGAGAGCTTCAAGCAGGTTCATACACAAAGATGATGTAACCTCTCAGGTCCTACTAGCCTACAGACACCTTATCTCTTTGCCCTAACACCAGAGCAGGAGCTCACATCCATTTAATGTGGTTTTCTATGCTCTTTAACTACCACCAATTATGAAAAAAAAATCATGACCTGCATAAATGTGTCTCAGACGAAATATTCCTTCATAAAAAATCTTCATGTTTACAACCTACCATCATTTACTGAGCTCTTCTAATGCAGAACCAGTCATCTGCCTTTTAGCAACCAGCCCCCCACTCAGTAAAACCTCTCTTCACACATGTTTGGATTTTGGTTTCTAAGACTGTGTAGTATACAACCGCTCTGAAAGCTACGGTGTCTATATCAGAAAAACAGAAAAACAATTTTTATATACAAGTTTATACCTACTGAAGCACAAGAAAGATGTCTGTGGGGCTGTTTTACAGAAGGAGCTGTGAGAACAAAATGAATTAAGCTTAACAGTGACAAGCTAACACAGACAGACAAATACTTTCTTGAAATATTTTGCTTCCTAATAAGTCATTATGACTGAAAAACCTTCAAGAGAGCTGCATACACAAGTTTACATAACAGGAGGACCTGTATCACGAGCTTAGGAAACAAAGAAATCTCTGTATGTATAAAGGTATGGATTCCATCCTGTTATTGACAGAAAGTGCATGACAAACTGCTGGAGCAAAAATGATACATGAGATGATATAAGTTACCTCTACAGCTTTGGAACTGGAGAATAAATGATATACAATATAGTGAATGCATCACAGACCACTGAAACACTGTAACCTTGACCAAGCAAGCACAAAGTCAAATTTAAACTAATCTGAATTTTAACTAATGTAAATATGATTCTTCACACTCATTTTAACAATCTTTTTTTAAGTGTTCAAGCAAGAGGCATATTCTTATCAAGACTTTTATTAATATTCCACATTACAGAAGCTCCCCAGATATTTTGACCCCTAGTTAGGCTACCAAAACAATTAGCTGTTCATCATACATGATTTATTTAAATAACCTCTTTAATATGCATATATCCATAAACAATATAATAAATTATATTCAGTTTCCATTCATCTAGTTGCACACCCATCCAGGTCATAACATTCTCAGACATTTGATTACAGCTATAATATGTGCTGTGGTGGAAGAAAGATTGGAATTGGACTTTTAATCCTCTTGACCTTCTGAAAGCTACACTGATGTACAGTTTGTATCTGTTTAATGTGACTTGTTAAGGAAGACATCCTTCTAGATTACGGTTAAAACACTCTGTGTCAATCACACATCAATAAACATAACTGAAAAATGACAGTTTTCTCAAAATGACTGAAAAAAATCTGAACATATAAAATTCTCTCAGACTGTAACCTGATTCTGATACTCATCTATGAAAAACTGGCTTCCACTTCTCATGAGTGGGCAACAGAAAGAAGAAATTTAAGAAGGAGATAAAACCAATGTGACGAGAGCAAGCTTTGATGTTGGGAACCTATTTAGTTTTATGTAGGATTCATTGCACTTCCTACTCTCTCTAAAAAGTTTTGTGCTTTTTAGCGTTCCAAAGGATCACTCAAAACTTATTATTTATTTAGTACCATTCATCTCCCAGGTGCTTTAACGACTAGAACATCACAAATGAGTGGCAGAAAAAACACATAGTATTATCTAGTTCAGCCTCGACCAGCACAGATTTTTTCTTGCCCTGCAGTTATATTGCTTTCCTGTGTCTATTTAAAATATAATTAAGGTATAAAATCAATCTTGATGAATCCATTTTTTTTAATCCAATCCCCTCCAAATAAGAAATGCATATAGTTAAGATAAATTCTTTTGAGACAAAAGAAACCAGAATCTCACAAATATTGTAATCTGAAAAGAGCACTTTACACATTATTTATGCAGCCACCAGCTGAATACTCCAATTCCTCATAGGAGGTGGGAGGATGTTGCAACTTTATTGTTGCAGTGATTCTTTGCTGTCAATGCTTCCTTCCCTTAAAGAATTGAAAACAAATATTACCTTTAGAACGATTTTACTGGTGCTGCTTCAATTTCCTTTTACGTATAGTTTAATTCTCAGGAAGATCTGATCAAAATGAGAATGTCAAATGAGTTTTAAATGACATAAGGCAACCCAGTGATGAAATTTCTCATGTTATATAGACTTCATAGCTACAGACTGTATTTGTATTTTTTCTAGTTTTCATTTCTAAATTCATAATTATTGTCCTTCACAAACTACATATAAAGATTGTCTTAGAAGAAATGTGGCCTACAAAGCTGTTTAAATGATAGAATGGTTAAAGTCTGTTTAGATTAAGTCAGGAAACCCTTCCAGGCATATGGGGGTACAAATGAGTTTGTACAGATACCTGGGAGCAGAAGACAGTTCTGGAAAGACTGAAATATTCTTTGTCATTCCAGACAGCTATTCACCATTCTGCTTAAATGGTGGTGCACCACAATGATGCATGTACAGAAAAATATACGGGTATTATCTAAGGCATGTCTGGAGAGACCCAGAAGACTCTCCTATCTGTCATCTTTAACATTCCCTTCAAAATTCTAGTCAGATTTATAAAAAAAACCCCAAACTTTCAGGCCATTCAGGATGCTTCTGAAACAACTGTTATGACTCCTTTTCTCTTTAAAATGAAAGTTTAGGATTTCCTTAATTCTCTTTTATATTCCTGATATCTTTCTCTGAAATTGTCTTTCTGCAACTCAGACTCAAAGTGACACCAGTGTCCCATGCACTGAAATAAAAAGTGGTTCCCTGGCAACAATATTGACACAAAACTCATGATTTTCACTCTCACTCCTGTCTCTTAATGGATTGAATAATCCAAATAGCAGAGAAAAGCAACATGCATCTGATCTTAATGAACTGTAATAGCTAGAGACAGCATGAAAGCAAGCAAAGGTATTTGTGCTATTTATAACCTACTGGATCAGCTGACTCAGCTTCACCAGCATTTCGAATAATTCATATTATATTCAGTGAGTCATTTAATGAGATACTTTAGTGTGTCAGGCTGTGTGCAAAATATTCTTACACTTCATTTTTACCACCAGTTTGATCTGATAGCTATAATATATGCAAGATTAAGAGAAGCATGGGTTATACCTTCAATACAATCAAGAGATGGGGAAAAAACCAGCAGTTAATTAACAGACCACAGAATGGAGTGGCCATTTGGATCCAATGCTCTGAAGAAGGCTTGAATCAGTTTGTGACTGCTTAACCCTCAGCTAAATTCTCCCCAGACCTGTTACCCATCACAGAATTACACAATCAATTGGGGTGGAAAAGACCTCTGACATAATTGTGTCCAACCTATGACTGAACACCATCATGTCAACAAGACAATGGCACAGTTTCAACCATTTTGAGTTTCTCTTACCCCTTCAGCTCACTCTACAATAGTAATTTGTCAGCAGATGGATTTTTCCCATGGCAATGAACGTTGTGGAAAATAAAAGGGAAACAAAATGAGAAAACCAAACTGTAATTGTTTGGAAGGAGCCGTTATCAGTCTGCTTTTGTCAATTAGCATTCACACCATCTATTCAGCATTTACATTTACAAGATAAGGGTCACTATTCATAAGATGGCTTATCCTATACAGTTTTATATATATATATATGTCTTTAATTTAAGTACAGGTGAGGATCTTTTCTTCCCCATATTACGGGGGGATATGTACCAGACTGGGGATGCTAACAGTGGACGTGGTCTTGTCTGCACAGCTACTTTTACACCAGCCTGTTTTTCATCATTCTTTCTGAGAACATCCACCTAAAGAACAAAATAATACCATAGTTTGTGTAAAGGAACCCTCCCAAACTCCCGCCAAGACTAACTACCAAAGTTCACTCCAGACTGTGGCTACTAGATGCTGGATAAAACAAAGACCATGAGGTTACCAGCAAAGAAAACTGGAAATATTGGTTTACAATAAATCAGAAAACAGCACTTCCAAACCTTCCATAGTTTAATTCTGCAGTTGTGAGCTAGAGGCATTTGACACACAGCCAAATACTTGTCTTAGACTTTATGTGATAAGCAATGTGTAATTTACAAAATTCTTTGCTGGTTCTTCTGGGACTGAGAGAACATCTAACTATCGTTAGTATTCACTGGATGCCAAGACCAAATGTATAAATATTACATTACTCAAACATGAACATAAATGAAAAATGAAGTATGTGAAACTAGAACATGAAGTGAACCTAGAAACAATTGGCAATGCCAGAAACACAGGAAAAAAAAAGATTCAGCTGCTGCAATTGAAAGTTCATTGTTAACACTAGCAGAGACTGAGACTGAGTTTTGTAACTTCAATCTATTTCACTGTATGGAACTGGGCAATTGATAATGAATCCTGAACTTCCATATCTACCTTTAGTGCATAAACCTCCATGATATGCAGTAGAGATCAGGATTAGAGGCCAGCTGACTAAGTACAAGTGCCCCCTGCAGCTTTGGAGTCAGTAAGATGCCTGGGGCATTCCCACAGAACTGGAAGATGTGAAACAGGACTCATGGGAGACTTGTGTCCTTCTGGAACAGCATCTGAGGGTCCAGTGAGATATCCCAGGTCTGTACATACATTTGAGCATTTGAGTTTGGATCAGAAGTGCACACATGATGCAACCCCCCATTGCTCCTATTTCCCGTGCATTGCTGTGCATGGGGGTCCATCTCAGAGCCCACAGGCTGTACCTTTTTCTGATGGAACTAACACAGAAGATGTCCTCTGACCCCAAAGTGTGTTCAGTCTGCAAGACAAGGATAGAGCCTAGCCCGTAGGATGTTTGCAGTGCACAACTGGGACCACAGCACAGGAGTGGTTCTCCTTGCAGAGCTGCTCCCATATTCCCATATCACCTCCCACTGCAAAGGCAGGCTACATTTTCCCAAACAATACTAAAGGACTTTGTTTAAGCAGCTGAAATCCTCTGGCCTGACACTGTGGAGCAGAGGGAATGGTTCGGTCCAGCCTGAAGCTGACACATAGTGGCTGATAGCTGAATCCCTCTCCAGCCTCCCCTTGGCTAATTAACTATTTCTCATAAACTGATAGCAGGGGGGACATCAGAATCCTAGGCACAAGTGTCTTAGCATGGAACTGACTCCCACCATTTGTGTAAGCATCACAAAATCTTTTAGGGACAATAGTTTTGTTACCTAGAAACTACAGCCTCCCTACAGACACATCCTCTGTTGGCAATGGTTGAAAGAGTGTGGGTGATCTTGGATAACTGGTAGGTAAGCAGAGCCCATTGATGCTCTTGTCCCCATCCAATATCCTTCAAAACCTCTACACTAAACATCAAAAGAAAACCTGAAATATTCAGTGAATAGAGAACAAATTGCAATTAATTTATAAGCAAGAGGCATGGGGGCACGTTACTGCCTGTGAAAACCAAATTTCTGTTATTTGTAGCCAGATGTTAGTTTCTGCTGTGAATTTTCCTTTTAGCTTAAAATAGGAATTTTAATTCATAGCACTAATCAAAAGCTGCTCCAATCTTTTAAAAAATGTAAATAAACAACACTTATACACCATGTGAATACTAAGATGAGTCTTGTAAAATAAACACATAAAAATTAGCATTTTTGATCAAAAGTACAGATGGGAAAAATTTATTTTGTTCTTAAAGCTGGATTCCAGGGACACTTAGGTGAATAATTTCCCCAAATAATTTTCTCAGTCTGTGCTTTGGTTTACTTTTGATTTCCTAAATGAGAACTTTGCCTCTGCTTCTTCTCAAAAACATTTTATAACCCAAAGGATTTTGCTGTCAGAAATTAACCCTGAGAGCTAGATGAAATCCTTTCTTTTTAAATTTAATCTGGCTATTTTACTTATACTGCTCACGACATCCTAAATAACCTCTCTTCCCTGCTGACATTTACACATTTCAAATATTTGAGAGCATGTTGTGCAATCACTTTTTCACCGTAGTTATATAAATCATTTAATCTTTTCATTATGCTGGTCTCTCTGTGCTTGATAAAAAAAATTACATTGAATAAATACATAAATACACTGAGTAATCAGGTAAAACTCTAAATCTTCTTTATCCGCACTACTTACAGCTTACTCCTTTGTCTAGTTTTGTTTTCCAAATAATGCTATAAACCTTACCTTGAATGAAAACTTTAAATAGCATTCAACTCACTTTAAACATCTAACTCACCTTGGCACTTTTAAGATTTTTGCTACAAGTATTTTCAATCATCTTACATAATTTTCGACCTAAAGGAACTGGATTCAAAAGTTAGATAAATCTTCAGAAATTATATCATTATCTTAGCTAATGCTGAGATAATTGATAACAAAACTGCTTAACACCAGAGACGTGACTCTCAATACAGGACCCTGTTTTTACAGGCTCCTGTAATAATGAAGAACTCTGAAGATATGAAATTATATGAGAAAATTTATAAGCCTCATTAATTATTTTCCGTGGACAATAAAGACTTTCTCCTAAGCACTTGTGGAAAGGGTTTTTTTACTCCCTATACTGATAGTCCATACTCATGTTATGTAAAAGAAACTAGAGAATGTGATTATAAAGATGCCTTTCTTTTAATTTTAAAGTTTCTCAAATTTATTCATTCTTATTGCTTGAGCTCTGTCTGTGGGTAACTAGTTTGTGGATAGTTCTTTTCAAGGATTATTAAAATTCTGGGCTATGATTAGTGATTTGATTGGAAAAGAGAAGTCACATGTTTTTGGTCATCACAGGAATAATAATATAAATATCCTAAATGGATAACAATCTTGAAACAGCATGTTTATGGGAACACTGCAGCAAATATTCACAGTGATTGATGTATCTGCTGAGATTCAAATAAGTTGTAATAGAATCAGTAAAATGAGAGTAAAAACAAGTAGTGTACTAGAGTGAAGGGGTATTTCAATTACCAAAGAAATAAACACTGAAAGAGATGTCATATTATTTACTACATTTTCATTTCTTAACACCACTCATTGCAAACACACAGATTAAATAGCATGTATTAAGGTAATTTTTGAAAACTAACAATGAAAACATAATTTTAGCTGATAATGGAACACAAATCAGGATATTTAGATTTCGGCTTTTCCAGGTTCATTAACCGACCTGGAGGAGTACATCCTAACTTTACATTTGGATAGTATAGTAATTTATAAGTGACTTTAAGATGAGAAAATGAAGCCCTATAATAACCAACCCCCAAACTTCTAAATCTATCTCAAGTAATTTTCATGTTTAACTACCTTCTTAAACTTATGGTTGCCTACTGGCAATAAGATGCTTCTAGTCCAATGTTTTTCACATTATTTCATGTAGATTGCATTCAGGCATATTTCTCAAAATGGTAAGTTATCTCATGGTTACAAATGATTACAAATTTTACTTTTATAGTGTCATGGTATGTGTACCAAATATATACCCCATGATCTGACTTCTAAACACTCAATCCATTCCTTGCTGGAATGTGCATCTTAAGCATTGGGCAACATGAAAAATGTAAGCATTGGGTTTGGAGTTAATATTTTACACATATATAGCAAAAAATTTGAATTACCTCAGGATGCTTTTCACTTTCCTTTTTTATAAAATGTATTGGCTAAATGATGGGTGACAACTTTGCCCCAGTAATAAGACAGTAAGAGACACAATTGAGAAATGTTATTATGCTGGTGATGCAACTACACCTTACAACTCAAACATGAAACTATGAACATGAATCACCTGTGAGACTGCCAGGCTCCTGAGGACCAAATCCCACTTGCCCACTATCATGAATTAATTTTCTTTGCTGATTTATAAAAAACGTTATTTAATAAAAAGGCCTTTTAATTAGCCAGGACTTTAACCAGTTTATTGAAACTGGTGACAATGAAATTATGAAAGACAATACACAATTTTTCTAGCTTTAGATGTTGTACTCTCTTCTTCCTAATTATCCAGAACACCAGAGATGCCTCTATGCTCTCCTTAGAACAGACAGGGGAAGATCACCTAGATTTCTGAATTTTTTTCCTTAATTCTGAAATGACTGAGGACTAATCAGGATTTTTGTCACAGTAATTTGATTGGGAGTGCGAAAAAATATCCCTCACAGCCTCCTCAACTAACACGACTGCAGTGCCAAAAGCCTCAGAGTGGACATATTTATACTAGCAAAGAACGTCTCTGGTTGGGATAGTTTATCTTATTCATGGAACCAGTGGGAGTTCTGTCCTTATAAAACCTCTCTTGCTAACATAAGGCACATTTTCTCAAGAATGTTTTACTGATGTGAATATATCAGCAAATATGTCTTAGTGTAAGAAGCCTTTAATTCAATTAGCAATTAATACTTTTCAAGCCTTAATGCTTTTACTGGATAAATTAATTAACTTATATAATAATCATGATTAATGATAGGAGAATTTTACCTCATATTCAAACAAAGTTTTAATCACATTCCTGACATTTCCAAAGGTATTGAATGTATCTCAGAATTGTCGTATGTCCTTCAGATTCACTATTTTTTATTTTGTCTTTCTTAGAAGATGATTTTCCTAATACTGAAAGTCCTCACTAGACCTTTTAGAAACGTTCTAGGTTATGTCTATATGCCTTCCTTTCTGGCTTTTTTTACTGCCTTATTTGTCTTTCATCCTACTGATGTCATTTTAGCTTAAAAAAATGTATTGCTTGGGGGGAAACAGAAGTATGTTTTCCTACTAAGGTAAGTTTGATTTGCCTGGTGCCTAAATGGATACCCTTGGATATCAGGAGACAAAATTATCAGATATAGCTCCCTTTTCACACATATGTTTGAAATCTCATTTTATTGCTGTGCTTCAGAAGCAATATTATCTCAGCCTCATGGATGTCTATTTTTCTGAACTTAATGCTATCTTAGTTCATTGCAATTGCAATCCTTGCTTTCCAATTATAGGTGAAAGATACTCAGTTTCAGTTATTTACTCAGAGTTCATGTGGGACCATTCAGGAATGTATCTGTTGTGTAAAAATACACCTTAAAACAGATCTTCAAAAATGCTCATAAGTTTTCTGGAGGAAAAGGTATCATTGCGCAATACCACACAAGAACCAGAACAGAGAGAAAATGCAGAGTCTAGAAATTACAAATAATAATAAATGGAAGAAATAAATATCTGTCTCATTAGAAACTATGAAATAATAAATGAACTGATGAACACTGGAATATTTGGTGAAGACGATGATGATCATTTGACTGCATTTATTAAGAAATGGTCTCCATGAAAGCAAAAACCTTAACTGTTGAGAAATAAACTCTTTGGGGATTTAAGTGATTTATCCTTATGGTTCTTCACAAGGCACCATTGAAACCCTTTACCCCAAATAATGCTGGGGAAGCTTAAAAGTTGCAAATGGGTACTGGGCACCAGCAAGCATCATCCCAGAGGGACTAAAAAAAAGACAAGAAAGCTCCTTCAGGAGCAACTTACATTTGCTGCCTTGAAAAGAATAACAATAACGTGTCTAGGAAGGAGCCACAAGTCAGTGAAGGCATTTAGGATAAAGAATGCATCAGTGAAGGGCAAAATGAACTAATTCCAGCTAAGAGAGAAAGGACATATGCTGTACTTGATCTGACTTGCAAATACAACATATTGGGGAAAATTTCTGGCATAAAGCAGAATTATTAATAAGTAACAATAGCTGGTACCCAAGCCCCACTAGGGGGACAAGGAGGTCCTAGTGGGGAGTGTCAAGATTCCAGGCTGCCTCTAAGGGCAGGGAGTTCTTTCCCCAGCCCTTTTTGAAGTGAAAGACTGGAGGTCTTGCTGCAAGTTCCCATTCCTCTGAGCAGCAGGCCTGGGTGAAGAGGCCACAGGGACCAGAGAACCATTAATTTGATCTTTCTCTGTGCCACAGAACATGAGGCTTTTCTAAACCAATTCTACTAAACTAAAGCATAGATGCTTTCTGTGCATTTTTACTCTGAAAAAAAAAATTACTTTTTGCTGTAATAAGAATTGTCCAGATTTCACTTTTTTACCCCTTATATTGTATACTTAGCTTCCAGTCATCCTGCATAAATTTGTGGTACCTCAAGTTTCAGTTTCTTCCAGACTAACATCCTGCAATTTCCCATTGCTACCAAAGGATATTAATTTTAATACCACCTTATTCCCTCTAATTTAATCTGGAAATACTAATTTCTTTCAGACTTCCCACTTTCAGCTTGATTCCTCTTCTCCTTTCCTGCGATGCTCTGTGATGATGTCCCAGGTTACACATGCCAAACTCATCCAAGTGCTATTGAGGAGAGTGTTAAAGCAGTGAAGCTGGTGGAGAAACAACAGTGAGCACTGACTGGAGGAGCTGCAGTGAAGTGACATGTTGATAACTTACACCTTGGATCCAGAATTTGAAGCATTTCAGTGCCAAAAAACAAGTGGGAAAAAAAAAAAAGAACATGAAAGAATAGTAAAAGAGTGTATGCAATGATTCTAGGAATACTTAGACAGTATTTAGGAATAGTTTAGTTAGACTGAACTAATTACAAGTCAGAATGCAGTGTGGGAAAAATCAGGGAGAAATATGATCATTACCTCTCTTAGGCAGGCCAAACCCAGAGTAAGAAGAAAAATGATTTTGAATGTCCTCGGTGGCTACAAATAGGGACAGTGGATTAAAGCTGTGCACAGTAAAATCTCCAGCCAAGTATCAGGAAGCATTTTCTCCCCGTTAGGATGTCAGATCACAGAGCTGTCTCCCAAGGGTGGTGGTGCAAGGAGCTTCACTGTATGAGTCATTTAAAATTAGACTGAAACAAAGCACCTGCATATACCTCAGGCAACATAGCTCCATTGGCAGGCAGACAACCTCAATGACCTGACAAGACTTAACCAGCTCTCCTTTCTATCATTCCATTTAATTTTAGTCTTTTCACATAAAGTAAAACAAGAAAAAATAGCATTCTGTGTGGCACTCACACATTTATTTCCTCTAGTGACTGATTACAAATGAAAAATACATAAATTGTCATAAATATTCAGACATCTGATAGGTAAATATAATGAATAGGTCTGGTTTGTGTTATTATTTAGGAAGTTATTTTAAAACATTCCCCCTCTCCCCCCTACTGAAATGACAAATTTTCCTCGCCAGAAGGTGAGCCAGCCAGGGGTAATCAAATACATAAACAAGATTTAGTTATACCTGGGATGATTATGGTTAGAGCATTTATTTTTGGACTCCTACTGCTTGAAATATCTACCTTTTCAGGCACTCCTTAAGAATGCCAAAGCAAAAATGGTAGCAGCAGAAAAGAAGACAGTGCTGATAAGAAAACATTCATGTCTGAGCAGCAAGACATTCCAAATTTGCTGCCCTGAGTTTTTCAGCATGTATTTCAGAGGACTGAATACCTCATTTGCTTTTTTTTTCCAATTCCAGCCACCACGGGCTAAACAGAGAAAGGAGAAGATTTATCCTTAAGCTTTTGGGGAGTTTATAGGAAAAGAACACAGGGAAAAAAATGATTTATTGATTCTTAATCCACTTTTGATATTGAAATTCACTTCACTCTCCTCTTTAATATTATTTAAAGTTACCTTCCATGATTGAAAAGGAATTAACATATTTGTAATTACACACTGCAGAATGTGGGAGAGAAAGTAGACTGGCAAAGAAAAGTTCAGTGTTCTCAAAACAGGAATAACAGGTAACGTCCACTGCAGAAACCCAGAACCTGACCTCTTGGACTGGCAGTGAGGATATTAAATGTATTTATCAAATTTTATGGTTGAAGAAGAGCAAATAAAATATCAATATTTAGGAAAGAGGGGAAAATACCCAAGTACAGAGTGGCCTATTATTCTGACCTCAAAACTACACAGGGCTTTAAAATATACTTTGAAGATGAAAAACGGGAACCCAATCTCTCTTCAGTTTGAGTTTTATGTGAACACTTGCATAGGAAGTGACTAAACCAACATGATTCATTCAGCTTAGCAGAACGAGAATGAGGTGAAATGCAAAGATTCCACATGTGCAAGGCGTGATGTAAGAGTAAAATGAAAAATTAGCTGGTACTTAAACATAATTTTTAATGCCATTTCATACAGCCTAGTCTGTCCTGTGTAACCTCTAGAAACGACTACAGGAAAGTGCAATACTTACAGGTGATACGCAATATCTTCCAGTCCCACATGGGGAACTATGTTGGATATCAGTCATACTCAAGGATACGTCAAAAAGGCAAAGGGTAGTTAAGTTTAGACCCTTGATTAGCTACCAAAGCAAAGAGTCATGTAAATGAAATCCAGTACTGACATAAAAGTGAATGACTTTGGCTTATAAGGAACAAAATCCAGAAATCAGAGATAATTTTCTATGTAGATGAGGAGTGATGTTCTAGAGCAATATTTTCATATGAAATAAGAACAAGATATTCCGTGATTGTGAGATAGAGCTTGATAAGTTTATAACAGCAGAAGTCTGGAATCTGTTTCTTAGAAAGAACAGAATGATGCAGAATGAGGGAGGAGGTTCTTGTGTCCAAAGCATGTTACCAGCAGCACACAGTGTGTATCAAGGATGGCCAAACTGAGAGCTTTAAACTGATAATTACAGGAGAGGTGGAGATTCTGCAAAAAGCAAGTGAGCAAGTGGAGGATGGAATAGGCAAGATAAGAGCCAGGGGAGATGGGAAGAGAAGTGACATAGAAATCAACAAAACCAATGATGAAGTGGAATCACTTTAAGCATAGGTCCATAAAGAATGAGGTGCCTGTGAAACGATCTTCAGACTATTCTGGTGACTGAACATGTCTGGGTGCCTCTCTGAAATGCTTGACAATAATGGATATGGCATGGGGAACCAATAGGAGGAATCAGAAATCCACACGCAGTTACAGTCATTGAGCTAATGGAGACATGATGCAATAGCAACTAAATTTCTGCAATGGCTGGGTACAGACTCTTTTGGAAAGGCAGGCTGGGAAGGTGAGGTGACATTTTTGTGAGACTGCAGCTGAAATGTCTGGAGCTCTGCCCAGGGATAATGTGCTGGTGCATTGGTTATTTTCCCCAGGTGCATTTCCTTTTTCTGAACTTCATGAGTTTACTCTCAGCCTAATTCTCCAGCCTGTTCAGGTCCATTTGAATGGCAGCACAACTCTGTATGAGTCACTCCCAGTTTTGTATCATCTACAAACTTGCAGAGGGTACACTGTCCCATTTTCTGGATCATTAATGAACATGTCTGAGGAACAGTATTGGCCCCAGTATCATAACACCAGTGGCATAACACCACCGGTGTCTTACCTCCACCCTGACTTTGCACCACGGATCTCAACCCTCTGGACCCGGCTGTTCAGCCAGTTTTCAGTCCATCATACTGCTCTCTCTGCCAGCTTGTCCATGAGAGTGTTGTGAGAAATGGTGTCAAAAGTCTTGTTAAAGCCCAGGTAGGAAACATTTGCTGCCCCCTCTTTGCTCACAAAGCTGGTCACTAGATGACCTGAAGAGGCACCTTCCAGCCTAAGCAATTCTGTGAGCCTGTGATCTTGAGGATGACCATTTGTGTGTGCCAGACAAGAAGAGCAGACAGACTGTGGCAATCTGTGTGTCAGATCACAGATAGCCCCTGTAGCGCCAAAGGGGTTGGCACTGAGTAATATCAGGTTTACTGATATGAATAAACCTGGAACCTGACCCCCACCTGTCAGGCTTCTTTTGCAATCCCAGGGAATGTTAGAACTGACTTCCTCTGAATTTACGCTCATCAGGCTATTGATGAAAATGGCAGCTCATCTCTGTATCTGTACCCAATAGATTAAAACATTGATGCATTTCCCTGTTGTCTGTTTGATCATCAGCCCTGGTACACAGTCCCTGTTCTGCTCTGGCCTCTTCTGGGATCTTAAACAGGTCTTCAGCTGTATAGGAGTGTTCACCTCATCCACCTAACTCCTTCAGCATGTGCCATGTAATTTAGTGCACCCAAAGATAAGAACTGAAATTCCCAATATAAAGAATGGAGACAACTGAATGCCTCTAGGGGATGATTAGGAGCACTAAGTTAAATACTTAATGTTACATAGTGTAAATAACCTCTCAATCACCTCTCAGTCACATGCAATTTTTCCTGGTCAATTCCTGACTCATTCATACAATGAAAATGTACAGAATGAAATGAAAGAAGGGTATTCAATATTTATTTTTATCTGAATGCTGTGAGTCTTTGTAACACCTATCATGCAAACTTTTGTGGTTGCTAAAGTAGAGGTACTGTGAAGAATTTTTTCAATGCCTAATCAGAAAATACAAACAAGGCATTGGAAGTAGCTGGTTTGTTTTACCTTCTTTTGCATTGATGACTTATTTGGAATATCACTTCTGAAAGTAGATGCTATCTCATAAACCAATGTATTTCTGAGCATCGTTGGAATGAAGAGTGGAAAGAATGATTTCCAGCAAAGGTAAGTAATTGTTTTTTAAATTGCAGATCAGCTGCATGAAGACTACTATAAAATATATCGCTATGCTTTGCACAACCCTTTTTTTTATAAATAAAGATTATACTTATGAGTTGAAAAGTTATTGCAGTGCTGGAAATAGTGGAGACTATTGAATTACAACCTGTAATTCAAGCAACGAAACAACCCCCTTCCCTTGTCTCCCCCTCCCTGCCTTGGTTTTTCTGTACATTAACAGCATTTTGACAGAACAATGCACTTCTATTGGGAAAAAACCTGTCTCAAAAAATTTACTGTCTGTGTGACGCGTGTTTCTTCCCGAATCTTGCTTATTTAATTGGATTGCCACACTCCAAAAAAGGGTCTCTTGAGTTCATATTAGCTGTTTCACCATTTGAAGACACATGTCTGTGTCTGTAGGCTCTGTACAAGCCACATACCATTAAGATAAACACTCCAAACACACTATAAATGTACAATGAGGAGAAATGATGAAATTTTCAAAAATCAGAATGATTTCTTAAGGAAAAGTCATCATCTTTTAATCTTGTGCTTGGAATGATTTTCTTTTTTCCCCCCATGTGATTTTCACTGACAAAATCAGTAGTAACAAAGGTCAGAAATAGTTTAGGATGCAGGAAATTACTTATAACTGATAAAACTAAAAAAGCATACAGAATTTAGGTAAAGACAGCTTAAAGCCCAGAAGGTCACAGCTGCAGGCTCTGCTCCAGCTGATCCAACCTAAGCCTACACATAGAAAATAATACCAAATATTCACCTCACAGACCCTAAAAATATCTTTCTCTGAGCTTGCATTAAAG
This sequence comes from Pachycephala philippinensis, assembly GCA_013397055.1. Taxonomy (NCBI): domain Eukaryota; kingdom Metazoa; phylum Chordata; class Aves; order Passeriformes; genus Pachycephala; species Pachycephala philippinensis. The sequence continues at coordinate 732,909 of VWZT01011297.1, read as the reverse complement.
GTGAGGCAAGAGGGTTATTGTGCCATGGCCAGCTCAGCCTCCTCACAAAGCACCTCCTGTTGGCTCTGGTCCTGTTCGTGGTTTCTGCCTCACCCTCCAGTACAATGCCAGTAAGTAAAAGACAAAAGCACCATCCCTCCTATAGGTGGCAAACCAAATTTTTGCTTTACCCTAATCAACCAAGCATACTGTCTTCGTTATTCCTTTAGGCAGAACAACCCACTCTGGCATTGATGGTAACCCCTTAATGTGTGTGTTGCAGTGAAGCACCAAAGGCTGGGGGCTGATGCTGCAAAGGCACTGCCAGGTGAGATTATGAAGGGAAATTGTTAAATAGGGGCAGCTCTTTCATTTTTATCACTTTGATTTCCTTCCTTTCTCTTTCCAGCTAAATTTTGCCACTGAGCATATAATCATGCACATCTTCATACCATCTGTCTTCTTTCGTATTTTTTACAGCTGAGTCAGTCAGAGTTTTAATTCCAATTTTCATCGATCAAGAGATTTTTATCTTGTCTCAGAGAGAGAGGTAGAGGTTTTCCAAAGATAATAACAGTTTCAGTAGCCTGCAGAAGATTTTATTTCTATTTCTTCTAGCTGCAGAGTTTTTATGCTCAGCAGACTAGTATCCAAATACAGCTGGGAAAAATATGACAACAAAACATGTTCTAGAGATTATCTACACAAGTACCTGCAACCAAAATCTCCACAGGGAAGTGAAACAGAATTTTTCTCAAAGGACTCTCAATTATGAAGTTACAACAGCCAGCAGCTTTTGGTTAAGTCTAACTTGTAAAGAAAAACTTATGTCTGACATATCCCAAGTGCCAGCTTGCTGAGGAGGATGGTCCTTCCCTTGTCACACATCTATCCACAGCAAATGAAGTGCTCCTTGAAACAGTGATAGTGAGTGCAGGATCTGCTCCACAGCCTGTGCCCTCTGCTGTGGAGTCTCTAACAGGCCAGGCACATACTGGGCAAGGGAGCAGAAAAGACTTGCACCTTCCTCCTTGTCTCTGTGTAAAAGCATTTCAAAGCCTTATCATAGAAGACTATTAATGGGATATTTTGTGATAGCATGCAGCCTATGCTGCCTACTGTAGTAGAAAATAGGAAACCAACTTACTTTGGGTAAATCCTTTGGAGTTATTATGAACCACACTGAATATAATTATCTTACACAGGACGTGTTAAAAATGCTGACAATAATATTGTTCCATCCCAGAATCTGTGCTTTAAGGTTTTTTAGTTGTGAATTAACTCTCCTAGTGAAGCTTTAAGCAATGAAATCATTCAGCCTCTCTCATTTTAACATGTGGTTAAACTAATACAACGTATTTCTTATTAAATCAGGCAAGAAAGCAGCTGTGAGCTACACCATTTCCAGATCTTCCCAGTGGTGGGATCTTCCAGCTCCTCAAAGTGAGAGAACACTTCACTCCTAGCTGCAAGAGCCATTCAATCCTGACTGTATTTACCTACCTTTTAAACACTTTGCCACTTTTGACTAATTTACCAGCAGCCTTTTATTCATCATAGCACCCATCTCTTTCCCTTCCCCACTTATTTTCCATACTGACATTATCTTCCCACTTGCATAACTCCTCACTCAACTCAGCATTTTTTTTACCTTTTCTGTTCTTGTTAGCACCAGCTCTTACAAAATCTCTTTGTATCTCCTGCTGTTCCTGATGTGCCCTCAGGAAGAATTATTTATAGCCACGCTATGATGTCACCAACTTCAGGCAGATGAATTTGGAAGGGACTTGCAGAGATCATTTTGTCCAACCCCCCTGCTTAAGGAGGGTCACTCGGAGCAGGCTGCCCATGGCCAAATGGCTTTTGTATCTTTCCAAAGATGGAGACTCCAAAACCTCCTTGGGCAACCTGTGCCAGCACTTGGTCACTTTCACAGCAAAAAGTGTTTTATGATATTAGGATGGAACACGTGTTTCTGTTTGTGCCCATTCAATACCTCTCTTTACCTCTTTCTCACCTCTTTCGTCTCTAAGTGTTCCAATGTACAGCTGTGACAGCAGTCAAAGAGCTGGTCCATGGACACCCACTGCTTGGCATTCAGATGGTTTCCCTACTGACTGCTTTCATCCATTGGCCTTCATCTTATGATATAATTGTAAATTCACAAAAGAAAGGACTTTCTCTATTTTGTCCCTGCTTCTGTAGTACCTAGGCAATGGTTTCCGGTCTATGCCTGGGGTTCTCTGATGCCACATAAATACAAATAGCAACAATTCTTTCATCTAAAGCTCCTAAAACCTTATTAGGGAAGAGGATTCATATGCACAAAAAACAAAGGAAGAAATTATCATTTTCCTACAATCGACCTCAATGTCTGTGGAAGACCCTGCAAATGTGTCTACCCATGGACAGAAAAAGTATTTGATTCTCCATCACCAATTTGAAAGTTCAGTATTCTTATCAGGCACATCACTATGCAATTCAGAAGGCCTTTAAGATATATATTTTTTTAATTGTAGATTTTTTTTCTCCCGTAGTCCTGAATTCATTGGTAGAGCATGTAACATAATTTGGTGGTGGACTTAGATCAAAGCAAGATTCTTTTCTTTGCATTCCTCTGATCTTCAGCAGCCTTGAGGATGCTCTAAACTACATCAGATATCAACCTGCCATGGTCATGGCTATCTTGCATCCTGTCTCTTCCTGGTGATGACTGAAGGAGATTAGACTTACACTTAAATGAGTCTAGAAACATACATCTGAATTCTGAAGAGCCACTCATTTTGCAGACTGTAGCACCTCTCCTGCACCCCCTTCAGTGCTGGTGCTCTTTCCTCATGCAGGCATAGCTTTCTGCTGCATCAGTAGTATCTTTTAATACTCATTCCATATTCTTGGCTATTTTTTTTCTGTATGCATAAAATAAAATAACTGTAAATGTAGGTCATCACCTGTGCTTTATTTTTAATTCTATAGCAGCATGTTTGACCTTGATTTCTGACTGCTTCTCCACTATATTTTTTGGAAATACAAGGAGAACCTTCTATTGGCCAAAACCCCCTCTAGTTATATTTATGCTTTCATTTACACAAGGTAAAACACAGAGTCCTTATTTTTGAAAACAGTGTAAACCAAATATAAAGATTTCCCTACTTGAAAGGTTTTGTCCATTTGTTTTTAATATCTTCAGGGTTTTTTGTTTTGTTTTTAATCAGAAACTCCTTGCTTTGAAACACACTTTTTTTAGTGCTTGTAGTTTTTTGGTCTTTTATCTTGCTTTAATTAGCTCACTTGGGAAGTAATGTAACTCTATTGCAGAAAAAGCTGTATCAGTAGCTGAATCCTTCTTTTCAATTAACCATACAAATCCAGGCCTTCTTCCCACACTCATACTGCATTATTTCACACTTGGCACAACCTACTTCTCTCAAAGTCCTTCATTATGTTAAGGTCATCCTGACAGGATGCTTCCTATCTTATTTTGTGCCAGCAGGCAGAAAGATGCACACTTTTGTTCACCTGTCTGGAGTCCACCATGGCAACCATGACCAGGGTTGATGCAGGACTGCATAGTCTTACAATACCTTGCTATTGAAACAGAGTAATCAAAGTGAGATTTAAAAAAACCACCACTATTCCTTCCAAGGCCATAAAATGGAATTTTTTGTGTCTTGCTGCAAAGCAATTTCTGCTGAAAGAACAGAAATACAGAAACTGCAATCTTTGCTAGTATGGAGAGGCCTTATCCTGATTTTATAGAACATTGTGCAAACAAGGGGAGACTGTAAGGGTCAGTTTTGCTCCCAGGAAACTCTTCACTACATGTGTGTCTGGAAGGCAGAAGCAGGGACAGTAAAACAAGGCGAAATAGAGAATCATTTCCTGGATACACAGGACAGAATTAGGAAGGCCAAAGAAAAGCTGGAGTTGAGATTGCTGAAGGACATCAAGGGCAACAGGAGAGGTTCCTACAGCCACTGCAGCAACTAAAGTAGGACCGGGGACAATGTGGGCCGGTGTGACAGGAGACCAGGTGACGGAGAGTGTAGGAAAGGATAACTTATGGTAGGAAAGGGTGAAGGACTCAATATCTTCATTCCCTCAGACTTTACTGGCAAAATCTGCTGCTTACTCCCAGGCCATTCAGATCTTTGCTTAGGACCAAAGAATGGCAGAAACTACGCATGGTACAGAAGGATCAAATTAGGTACTAATCAGCTCAGCTGGACACGTGCAAGTCCCCAGGATAGGACTGGATAGGATGCCTCTGAAAATGCCAGGGACCTGGCTTGATGTTGTTTCGGGACCATTCTCTATCATGTTTGAAAAGTTGTGATTAAAAGACTAGAGAAGGCACTTGTTAGTCTTCAAAAAAGGCAAGAAGGATTTAGGAAACATACTCAGAAAAACACCATAATCTTTTGATTCAGAGGAAGATATTAGAAAGGTATTGTAGAAGCTTCGGTATACCCTGTGTTTAGAAAATACAATGGCTTCAATATTTTTTGAAAATTCTGAGATGGAGAGAAACAGAAAGGGCATTTTCTCCATTTGTTTTCAAAAGAATCTCCGAAACATTTTTTAGAATGCAGTTTATGGTATTTAGCAGAATACTATTTGATACAGGAACGTGATCTGAGGCTTAATATTGAAGAATATCACAAATACCAATGTGTAGTATCCAAGAGGATATAAAATCTAGAGGAGCTTCACAAAGACATAACATGATAAATACATTGTCAACTGGATATAACAAATATTGTGTCTTTCTAGTAATGTATTGAAAAATGGAGATCTCTGTCACTGAGCAAGGTGGCTAAACATTTCCGCAGAGCACACCATAATGATTTGCAATTTCAATGTTAAATTCTTTTACATCTTTTGTAATCCTTACAGGTACATGTGCCTTATCAGTGTGATAGCCTGAAAACTCAAGCTGTACAGTTTGATGGGTTTTTTCTAACACAGTTTGCATTTAAACTAAAGCTACACAATATGTACTGCAGGCAAAGTTCACTTAGAAATGTAAGTGAAATGCAAACATGAACTGATTGTGACCCGTTTTATAAAAAACCCTACAATCAAAACCTAATGTGTCACACAGACAGCATTAATATATACTACACTGAAGCACACAATACTATACTACAGCCTTTAATTAATCCCTCTACTAGTGCAGGAATATTTCTACTAATAACTACTTTTAAAATTTCTAAGAGATGAAACTTGGATCTCCACCTCTGGAAGCTATTTTAGCTTTTAAATCACATCAATATGAGCATTTTTCCCCCCAATATTAAATTGAAATATTAATCTTTTCCAGCTTCATCACATTAGCCCTGGTTACTTATTTGCCCAACTTTGAATTATCTTTATTCACCCATTGGGTTCACATATTTTAAATTCTCTGAGCTTCTCAATCATTACTCAACAAAACTCTATCTGATGAGTTCTCTAAATTTATTCCCTACAGCTCTCCTGGTAATTTGCATTACTTTTGCCTGGCCACTTCAGTTTGTTAATACTTTTCTGGTAGTAACTGCACAGAATTCTAAAGATTAGTGCTGAGGTCTTAGCTGAGTTGACACATGGTCAACCCAGCTTGGGAAAAGATATGAAGGCAAAATTTCTTCCTTGATTTCCCTGCAATTGAGATCCTTCTGGTGCTGATCTAGCTTTGAAACAAAATAAAGTATGTTGACAGTTGTTTTGGTGAGCCTGTTGGAGCAGACAGGGTTTCTGGAGCACTCAGATCCCTATAATTTGTGCTCTGTTGCACCTAGTCCTGCTCTACATCCTGGGAATACACATGAGCAAAGAATAGTGTTGTCTGCCTAGTTATATGTTCTCTGAATATGGGGGTGAAGTGTTGACATCATATTAATATGAGATCTACCTCTTCAAGGGGCACTTTCAACAGGAATATGATTTTTACTATCAAGTATCTCTTTTCATTTTTCTATGCCCTTGAAAACACTTTCTGCTGTTAAAAGACATGGCTTTTGAAGGACTACTTCTATTTTTATCTCTATGCATCTATCCTCATGAATCCTTTGTTTTCCATTTTAAATCAGAATATTTCATTAACTACTGTGCTTAGGTCTTAGGAGGGTAGCATTTTATTATCTTTATGTTGATTAATTTCCTTTGTATCCATCTGCTGTGGAGTGCTCAGGATGTCCTGCACACAAGGGAACACTCCATACAGTAAGTGGGTGGAATTTTGAATACCTTACAATTTTTACAAGGAAGAATGGAATCAAGACTACTGGAATCAAACACCAGCTCTTTATAAAACCATTTTCACCACAAAGCAGTAATTAAAATCTCCGTTGCCTACATGGAGCAGTCCTTAACTCATTTTTAAAATTTACAGATATTAAAATGAAATGTTAATTGAAAACGCATTAGCTGAACAGAAGGGTTTAGATCATTTAGGCTAAATTTGGCTTGAGAGAAGGAATGAAAGCCTGTGTAAAACTCAATGTCTTCTTAAGGAGACAGAATGGGGACTGTCTCCAGGTGAATGGAATCAGAGCACCTCCCAGTGTTGCTCATGTGCCAGTTGTTGGAAGAGTCACAGGCAAGGCATTGGCTGTGACCCACATTCTCTTCCCCAACAGAGCTCATTATGAGGCTAACCCCTTAAAACTCTGCCTAAAAAAACTGGAAGTTTTGTCCTCAAATAAGCAAGTAATACAAAACACTAAGGTTTCACCCCTGGGATGTATTCAACCTGTTTTTTAAAGACTTAATAATTACAGATTTCTGGAATGTTAAGGAAATCCCGGCTAACACTCACCCTTCTGCCAAACAATACTCCATCAGTGAAAAAAACATGGGTGAAATTCTGTTTTCATCTAAGCCAGCTGGAAATTTACCATGGAATTCAGTGGGGCCAAGGAAAGTCCATGATCATATAAGTGGTTAAATAGCTTCAGTGATCTTGGAATTTTCACCAGTGAATGAATTTGAGATAATTCCAAACAATCAAACATATAATAAAAAGTGGATTTTTGACAAAATTAATGGAACAATAACTAAAATATTGCTTTTCATGGAATAAATTAAGGACTATTATATTAACAGCAAATAAGATCTCTTTTACAAAACAACTGTTCTGGAGATTTTCTGAGGCAAACAAAAATTTGATAGAAAAAGAGTTCGACTTAGTGCATTACTGATAAGTGTACTGGTTGAATTAACTTATGTTCTTGTTTTTGCTACATCTTTCACAGTTATGAACAGGCTTTTTCATGTTTTCATTTGTTATAATGCTCCACATTGCTAAAATCCCTCTTGATTTAATGTATTTGAAATACATTTCTGTCCTTATGGATTGCCAACAACCATGTTTCTTTTTCTTACAGTATTTATACACTGAACATATCTTGTTATTTCTGGTACTGCCACTACATATGTCCCTTTTAAGAGGCAATTTTACCCATAGCATGCTTTGTACTTAAACTATTACATTATTAACACTTCATAATGATGTCTTACTATAACCTTCAATCACGTGCCTTAACATATCTGGATTTTGGAAATATTGGAGCTGTTACATTCCTGTTAATGAGCATTGACATTCTTAAGCAATATACAGTTCATTTTCATTCTACTGATATGCTGCACTGGCTAAGAATTTTGCTGATGTAATAAGGAGATGGGAACAACATTTGATATCAGTGATCCATGCAGTCTCCATGCAAGTTTTGACATCCCGGAGAGGTGACAGTGTGCTCAGCCAAACCTCCTACCAGAGAAGTTGTAAAAGGCTCTACACACACATAGACACACAAAATTTGTCTGCTCATCACAGCTTTTGCTATTCTGCATATTATAGATTGACACATTGTGCCAATTCAAGGACCATCTTTGATCTTTGATCTAGGAAAGCAATGTGGGTTATTTTGCTGGGGCATGTGTTCCTGTGTTACGTGAGTCCACACGGCATGAGTGGCTTTCATTCTGCACAGAAACTCCTCCTCCTGTGGTTACAGAACCATGCTTATGTTATCTAAATAAGTGTGTTGGATAATGAAGTTATCATTTTGAGCCAATTCAGAATTCCTTTAATCAGTACAGCAAATTGAAATTCTACTAAAAAGCAAACAAAGCGAAACCTTTAGGATTTGGTTGTGCTATTATACAAAGACCTTGAAATAAATGTTTGATGTGCTTCAGGCAAACAGCCCTTGCCTCAAAAAGCAAGGTGCTGGTGTATAATAAATTTTTAATTTTATATAAATGTGCATAATAAAATTTGTAATTTTACTAAAAATTCAGAACTCAATGACAATGTTACTGAAGTTAACATGACTTCAACTATTAATCTGAGTGAGAGTGGAACTGACTCTTATATTATTTCTCTTGTTCTACATTGAATAATGTTACCTAGATTGACATGGAACTTAGCCACAGGTAAGCTGCAAAACATAGCAACTGTTTATATAACATTATTATGCTTAAAAATAATTCATATCTATAAAGATAGCTTTCTTCCCAGCAGTTGCCCAAAAAGATATAAGTAGAAAAGGTCAAAATAATAATGGATTTAGTCCTACTGAAATGAAATATTTTCGTATTTGCAAAACTGCTACATAAAGAGATTTGTAGAGTTTTTATCATGAACATAGTATTGCTTTTCTACACCACTTTGGAATACTACAGTCATTCACAGTTGTCACAAAAGCAGTAGACAAAGAAAGGAGTATTCAAAGCCTAAAGTAGTAAGGAGGTCACAGAGTATCCTATTTTTAATTCTAAAGAATTCGTAACTTAAAAATCTATTTNAAAGAAAAAAAAAAAAAGAGCTATACAACTCTACCTTTCTAACAATGTATGTTGCTTTCACTTTTAGATTATATCCTGTCCACGTTGGAATCACAACTCTTATTTACTGCAATAGAACAAAATGTTTCTGATTGTTTTTACTGTTTTTATCATTACTATGAGAAAGTATCCCCCTCCCAACAATGCCAAGTACTACAATGAACAATACAAACACTCAGTGTCAGCTAAGTCTCCACTTGACCTCTTATGCCCTACCTGGATGTTCCTGATTCTCTTTGGAATTCACACAGTAGAAGGTAAATTGACTGAAAACAAACCTTGTAGTCAAAAAGTGATGAAAAACAACACATGTACACACTCTGTCTTTATCCCAACTGAATGAGAAATCCCTCATTCTTTAAAATATTTTTCTGGTAGAGATGAAGTGGTTCATAGTGGTTGTGGTTAGATGCTCAGCAGAGACTGACTCAGCTACACTATATAGCAACTTAGCTAAATACGGGATGATTTTCTTAAACAAACAAAAAGAAATAATAGAGAAATCTTCAAATCAATCTGTTAACACTGAGAGCCTTTAAAAAGAAGGCTGATTTGTTTGAGATCTAATAACCAGTGTTGATAAGGAGAGGAAAATTCATCTCCCAGAGTATGTAAGCCCACAGAAGTTGCTTGATCTATGCAAGAATTCAAAAATAATCTTCTCCTCATGAGGGAAATCCAAAATTTCTTTGCTCTGGTTGGTATAACTGTCACCAGTAAACTTAATCACTGCAGTCCTAATGTGCTCAGGAAAACTTGTGACAGGATGATTAGTAAAAGTCTTCCCCAAAGAAGGCGTTACAGTCAAGAATTAACCAGGAAACTGGGGGTGTAACTTTGTAGGGTCATGTCCAAATGTCTTTGCATGGGAACAGGAGAAATAACATTCGTAAAATAGTTATATTTTCTCATGTGTTACCTATTATTTGGCATAAGGCACAGGCAGATAATGTATTATCTGTTTTTTGTCAGAATGCGCATCTGGTGATCAGGAAACCTGGGAGGCAAAGACAGGATTTAGGCAGAATTGGTCTGTTGAGTTTAGTTAGTTGTATGTTTAGTTTCTGATTTCTTGGCTTCAGTGAACTTGTCACCTGGGATAAGCAAAGGACCTGACAGACGTTGCACAGTCATGACTTTGGACCTCTCTTCATCTGGGTCCTCAGCTGGTTTGAGGAGTTATGCAGACTTCCTCAACCAATATTTCACCTTGCTGTCCACTCAGCTCTGGTAGCTGCTATTAAAAGACACATCTCAGTATCCCTCGAGGGACAGAAGAGTGCTGTGAATTAATTTAACATAGCAGTTCAATCTCTACAAACTTGCTGCAAACTAATGAAATTACATGGTCAAGCAATGACAGACTTGTGCTATGCTTAAGCTCCTCTAATGTTACTTTCAAACACCTAAGGTAACAAAAAGACACTTCAAGAAAGGCTTGTTATTTAATTAACCTGTGATAAAAGTAAAACTGTGGTGTTGTATTAATGTTTAGGTAACTTGTACCATTACGTGTCAGACAGTGGTGAAAAAAGACGAAACCTGAAAAATGACATACTTTCCTTTATTTGACCTTCTTTAATGGAAATCTTTGTTACAAGTTCTGTATTGATATAACTCTTAATGAAAATTTATTTACTTCACAATGGGTACTTTGTGCTGATTAGGTGGGAAAGAATTACCTTCTTTGCTGCTATTTATAACACAGCTAATGATTTTTTGGGGGTGAATACCTCCTTATTTATCTTCATGTGCTTTCCCTGACAGGGACAAAGTCAGGACAAAAGGGTCTTCATTGCTTCTTTTGCTACAAGATGAAAATATGGGGCTGATTTCTGTAAAACAGCTCTACTCACCCAGGTATTCCCACGTATATGGGACATATTTTTCCTATAAAGGGCGTTCCCTCTAATTCTGAATATTGCAGTAAAAACCCACTATCCATTACCCAGTTATTTTAAATACTAGTGTATTTCCAAGAAACATCTGGTTTAAAATAGTGTATCATTATTCTGGTTTTATTAAAATAACCTGCTATGTAACTGCCCACCTCATTACAACTTTCAGGATAGCTGTGTTTTGGAAAAGGTTTAAAATCAGATGAATCATGGGTTCTCCTGGGAAGCAGTGTCATGCAGTAAGCTGCTGGCTCTTTGCCCCACAGAGGGGCATTTCTAATACAGCCATTAGGACAGCTCCTATCCCTCTGCCATATTACAAAATTAATGAGTTCTTTTCAATAACTTTACAAAGCCCATAAGACACGACAGAGCAAATTCTTCCTCTGTTACTTAAGTAATGAGGTTTCAACTTCTGATATAGATGGATATTGGCAGGATCACACATGCAAAGGAAAAGTGTTAAGTCTTACACCTGCTTTCTGTTGTGGAATGTGTTTGTCCTATGTCAGAAAAGCAGCTGTTTGCTGAAATTTTGTGGAAATGTCCTCGAGTATTTGGTGTAAAGGACTACTGTTTCTGTCCTGTAAATGCAATGTAGATTCTCTTAACCACTATAATATACTAAAAATTATAATGAACCCATATGCATTTAGCTTTTACATACGAAAACATTTTCATAATGGCCATACTGCTCTTCACAAATTTCTGGTAATAGTAGCAATGACACACTTGTAACAGGATATCCCAGTGCAATTCCATCAAAGCAGAAAACAGTACAATGGAATGATGATACAAATTTAGCAGTAAAAGTGTGCTTACCTTCATATGTTCCGCTTTCTAGGAGAGCACCACTTTTCTCCAATTCCATAAAATCTTCAACAGTGATGAAAATATAGTCCACACCAGGGACTTCCCCCTCCTTATGTGGCCTTGTGGTGCCTATTAATAAGATGAAAGACACTGTCAAGCACGTGGCCTAAATGTAGAATGATCTTTTTGAAAGCTTTGGAAAATTCCCAAAGTAAACCATTTACACATCTTACATAGCACATCTTCCTTGTGAGGATGCATTTCAAAGCAATATAGCTTATATATCTGCTGAAGCTGACAAAGGTATATGAGATGTATGTTTAAGATCATGCCAGATATTATTGGGATCCTTTTTATTCTCACTAATGAAAAACTATCATACTGTTGTTCTTTTTATGTTACTAGAAAGACCCTTAGTGACATCAGAGTTCAGAGGTAACCCAAAAAAAAAGTCTTGTCTATAATTAATCTGCTTCATGATACTCTAAACATTTATTTAGAACACAAAATAATCGTTCTGTAAGTAAATCTGTAAGGGTTATATTCACATTGCTTGTTTCAGTGCCATAAGTGGACTTGACAAATGGTTAGGCTTCAGGGCCTGTGGGATTAAAATCACCTGCTAACCATGCTGTCAAACTGCAAAGGTGTTTATATTTAGTTATTGCCTCTATTGTCATCTCTGTAAAACAGAACTCCGTAAAAGCTGACAGACAATATTACACACAGCCTGAGAAGTGACTTGGCTTAGCTAGCAGAAGTTGGGATGTTAGCAGGGAAGAGTCTGAAACTGACCTGATTTCCTAATGGTCCAGTTTATTGTCATCAGACTATCCCTGCCTTGACTGAAAACACTAAATAAGTCTCAAAATTCCATTTGGAAATGGAAGTGTTTTAGGTTCTCTTCAGTCTCAGAGTGTTTGAAACATCTTAATAAATTCTTTATCAATACTGTAGTGATTACATCACACATGCAGGGTTTGGTTTAAAGACTGTTGACATTGGGAAGTTGCTAGAAACCTGTCCAACCTCCTTTCTGTTAACTTGAAGACACAGAGACATAAAAGTGTTAGGTTAACTCAATTGCCTGTTGTAGAGACCTTTTTCCCCTCAGAGACAGCCTGAAGTCCATGGCAAAGACTGAATGAGCCTCTCAAGCTAATATTTCAGTACCTAGCATGGGGAATATATTTTGATAAATCTATAAGACCCTTCCCTCATTTCCTCTGATTCCCTTCTCATCTCAACATTTACAACTAAAACTGGCTGTTAATTTTTGGGAATCTTTTCATACTATTCAATTTTCATACTATTATCTGGAGTACTCTGTCCATCTGGAGTACTGTATGCAATTCTGAGCTCCTCAGTACAAGAGAGATGTGGAGCTCCTGAAGCGGATACAATGGAGGGCAAGAAGGGACTTGAGAATCTCTCTGATGAGTCAAGGCTGAGGGAGTTGGGCCTGTTCAGCCTCGAGAGGAGACGGCTGAGAGGGGACCTCATCAATGTGTATAAATATCTAAAGAGGTGATGCCAAGAGGATAAAGCCAGGCTCTGCTCAGTGATGCCAACCACTAGGACATGAGGCAGTGTTTGATGCACAGGAGTTCCATCTGAGTATTTGGAAGAGCTTCTTCACTGTGCAGTGACTAAGTACTGGAATGGGTTGCCCAGAGAGGAGTCTTCCTTCTGGGAGGTATTCCAGAATAATTTGGATGCAATCCCAGGTCATGAGCTCTGGGATGACCCTGCTTGAGCAGGGAGGTTGGAACAGATGACCCACTGCAGTCCCTTCCAACCTGACCCCCTCTGTGATTCTGCTATTACTCTTGTGTTTTGGAGATTATATGGTTAAATCACTCAGTCACTTGGAATGTCCATAAGAATGCTGAATTTATTTCCCATGGATTATCTGACCTCTGGGGATGCAGCAGCATCCCCAAAGATCTCCAGCCCTTTGTGAGAACTGTGTTGAAGCATAGGGATTCTGCTGTGCCCCTGAGCTCCCGGGAGCTCTGCTAACAGCACAGACATCAGATGTTTGATCTGCATGCTCTCTCCTGAGAAATTTTTCACTATCAAAGAATATTGACAGGAACTGTATCTTCCTCACAAAATGCTCTGGCAAATCAAGGCTATTCCCAGACACGGCACAGGGAGGAAGCTGGCATATTAGATGAGTATCTCTAGCTTACTCTTTCGACAATGTTTTTGTTATGCAGCCAAGCTAGGATTACCAGTTTACCAATCAAACAAAACCACAAGTTACGAAAAATTTAAGCCCTGCTTTGAGTGGAAAGCTGGACCAGATGATATAAAGAGTTCCCTCACAAGCGAAATTTTTTATGATTTTGTGCTATTAAGTGTTAATACACTCTAGTTTGATTTAAACACATGGATATCCAGCAGTCATTCATGAGGAATGATGGCAAAGTCTGACAGGAGGTCCAACAACAGACTTGGTCATCCCTGTGTTTTTCTACTTTGGTCACAGTCTTTGGTCAACTTGCCTAGAAAAGTGTAATGGACTAAATTTCAGATTCTGAATCCCTCTCTCAAGCTGGAAGCTAAAGACCTAATCTTTCTTGTATCACAGAGTCATGCTTTTTTCAGATGTGGTACAGATATGATACCTTTTGTATATGCCTTGCATTACTTAACTATTAATTAAATATTCTGTCTAATCTGTTTAGACAACACCAGGAGATAACACTGTCACTCGGATGGTTCCACCCTCTTATAATCCTCAGGAAGCCTGCTCCAAGAGCCCTGCACTGCATTGTGTACTGAGGGCTGCAGCCCTATAAAAGATCAAGCAGTCACTTCCCACAACAAAATGGACAAAGGAGCAAATCATGATCAATAGTTGCGTGAGTTCAGGGTGACTCTCACCCCAGGTACAGCAGCTTCCATCCCCAGCAGAAATTTATTGCTCTTGATAAAATCTTGCTGAGTCCCATTTCCCTCCTGCATCTGTTCTAATTCCCTCAGGCTGGAGGACCTGAGATCTCAGAAATGGTTAAAGCAACTCCCTGGCTAATGGAATAATCAATGCTTATTGTGTCTTTTACTTTCACCCCGGAGGAACTGAGTTGTTGCTAATAATACTTCTGTCTTCCTTTATAGTTTTCTGTAAGCACCATGGACTTTGTAATGTGCATGTTTACAGAGCTGGATGCAGTTACTGGAGCATCTTAAACACCCATCAAGGTCTGAACATTGAGATCTATATATTGGAATCTTACAGACCACAGGCAAATTCTTTCCTTGCTTTTAACCTAGAGCTACACTTCTTAATAGATTTTGTCTTTAACTACATTCATGTAGACAGATAAGCAGGCCAAAAACCTATGGTGATCCAAGACTTTAAACAAACGACTAATTTCAAGCCTCATATTTCTACAGAAACACATCTTTTGTTATGCAGCATCAAGTAACCTATGAAAAAATAATCTTTGAATTCCATAATGAAAGAATATGATCCTTTTAGATCTTTCAGGACCAAAACCAGCAAGGGGTATTTGCCCTACGCATATTTCGGACAAATGCAATTTATTGGTGCTGCTGAAGACACAAAATGAGAAGCTCTCAAGTAACCATGACCAGTCCAGTCATGCAAGTGCTGACACACAACCTGCAGGTACCTTAGAAATTGCAGGATCTTGGTCTACAAATTCTGGACTGATATTGACCTTCCTTGACTTCACAACCACTACTTGCATGATTCATCAATCTGATCTCAAAACCAATATTAAGGTCATTCAGTGAGCAACTACTTTGTTTGGATTTATAGCTTCAAGATGGATAGTTGGTACAGTTCAGAGATACTTAAGGTATGTGCTATGTCTTTTTATTATCATTATGTTTTAAAAAGACCCTTTGACTTTGCAGCTGGTTTCTTCTCTTCTACAGGGGAATTATTGTGATTTGCCATATTTCAGTCCAGGCTTTCCATGTGGTGTTGTAGGATGGTGCTATAATCCAGGAGAGGAATTAAGTGACATAAATAGTCTCTGAAAGAGTATTTTTCTTTTAACTGAGTTTAAGGCACCTGAGGGCAGGCATTTAGACATGTAAGAAATCTTTACCTGTGTAAAAAAAATGAGTGTGTTAATTTAATAGCAACAAACTATTTTTGAAATACTGCTTTTATGATCCTGGGGAACAATAAATTAAATGGAACTTTTATGTTGACTTCTACTGCAGATTGGAAAACTGTCAGTTCATGTAGTGTTCAGTCCAGATTACCTTTATTAGTAAAGAAGTATAGAATTATTCTAGAAGAGTTCCAGGGTTGGAAAGCTCCACACCAGTTTGTAGAGGTAGGAGAACAACTAGGAGTTTATATGTCTCTTTTTAATCTCAGAATTCAATGACATAATTATAACATTTTAGTGCTTATTTGGGAGCAAGGTGGACAAACTGACTTTGAACATATTTGTACTTCTTAGAGGCACTGAGTCTTCACAGCCTCTGTCCAGCTCTGCTACTTTCAAAAGCAGGAAAAGTCCTCCCTCAAGATTTCTTTTTTTGCTAACTTCATGTAGTTATGGAAAAGAAAAAGAGGAAAATTTATTTATGTGTCAGTATAGAAATATTAGTTAAAACTCCCAGAACGATGACAGGAAAGACTCAGAAAGGTGCTCTTTGCTCAGTACCATAGACACATTTTAAGGAACACTTCATCCTTTCAGTAAATAATCTGTATTTTATGGGCTTTAGCAGCATCACAAGGATAATATTGCACTAGTCGGGTCCCTGTACAGTCTATATAATGGTCAGGAAAGCAGAAGTAAAGGCGTTACTCCCTGCATGGTCCAATACCTACTCACAGACTGTGTTCACATGTTTCAATGGTCCAAGCTTACAGGCATGTTATAATATTTAAATTATTACTTTTTTTGGGTAAGTTAAGGGCAAACATGGCACACCACTATCCAATCATCTTCATACGTATTTAGCTGATTTGTATTTGGATTCACAGATTGGTTCCTACTGGATGAGGTAAATTTAAAAGCAAAGGTGTGTCTTTGCCACAAGGATTTACAGAGTAAATGAAGAGCACAGGAATAACCCAGTCCTTTTTGCATAATGACCTACTTCTAAAGTAATTTTCCAAATGTATGGAAGCAAATCATGTCTTGTTTTGCTCATCTGTTCCAAATGTAACAAAATGCAAAGAGAAAAATGTCTCTAATATATGAAGCCTTTTTATTAGACAATCTACTGAAAATTTGTTCTGTAACTCTGCTCTGTACAACAGCTTGTTGTGGAACATGGTACACCAGGCTGTCATACATTACAGTAGCTGGAGGGATCCCTCCTGCAGAAACAGACTGCTAATCTTTAATAAACTTCAGCTGAGCCCTTGGTACGACCTTGTATACACTTTGCCTTAGAAAAATTCAACAATACTTAATTAGCTCTTTTATTTGTTTGCCAAATTACTCTGGAACACTATTACTGTGAGGAATTGAAATATATGGGAAATTATACCTATCTTGTCAAATTACTAACTGCATTAAGCAGAGAAGCACCAGATTTGTCTTGATCTACTGAATTTCCAGCTGAAGAGAATAATAAACATAATTTTCAAGTAAAGTGATTTTAGATGTACTACAAAGCCGGAAGCTTCAAGTGTTTATGACAATTCTCGTAACAACAACATCAACCACAATGGCGTAAGTCCCTTCTTGCCAATGGTCATGAAGAATAAAAGTGTTTCCCTTTTCTAAGTGTGCAATACCAGCAATTTCTCTGATGTATTGCTATAAAAAAAAAAGCTGCAGAAGCAAAGGAATGAATTTCAGATTCCTGAAAATGTTTTTCAGGGGTAATAGTTTCAAACTGCATTAATAAGCAGGCTGTTGGCAAAGGTAATCCCGAAGAAGATCTGGATGTTAATCAACACAAATTTAGCAAAGACGCTGAATGCTCTACAGTGAGGCAAGAACACATCTGGGAGGGGATCTCATCAATGCCTACAAATATCTTAAGGGCAGGTGTTAAGAAGATGGGGCAAGTTTCTTTCCAGTGCTGCCCAGGGACAGGACGAGGGTCAAGGGGCACAGACTGAAACAGGAAGTTCCATCTGAATATGAGGTAAAACTTTACTGTGAGGGAGACAGAGCAGTGGAACAGGCTGCCCAGAGAGGTTGTGGAGTCTCCTCTGAAGATACTCAAAACCTGCCTGGACACAATCATGTGCAACCTGGTGTAGGTGAACCTTCTTTAGCAGGAGGTTGGCCAAGATGATCTCCAGAGTTTCCTCCCAGCCTCAACCATTCTGTCAAAGCCAGGCATTTAGCAACTGCTGAGCTGTGAGACTGCGGCATTATTTGCAAAGTTACCTGTACACAGAGGGAAAAATCAGGTGTTATTTTGAAAAAGCAGTGTGTTTTTTCTATCTCCTGGATTTTCTGATCAAGTTTTAGTAGAAAGTGAAAAGCACTTAGCCATACTTCAACACAGAACTAAAAGCTTCATTTCTAGGGGTTTAATTCATGTGAGCTGAAAAGGTTTTGCAATCCCTGTGCATAATTAGCATCCACTGAGAGTAGCAGAAATAACAGATTAACTACATGGCTCAATCTGTTGTTCACTGAAATTAGGTGGAGAATTTGATTCATATCAAAAGAAACCTTTAAAAAGAAAATAAAAGCCTGACCCATGGTTTTAACAGTTTTATTATGATTTGGGATTCATGACGTTGTTGGATACATTTTGACTTTTGCTGAAGAAGCAAAACACAAGACTGAAAAGCAGTCTTAAGGGACCGTGCACTAGGCTGTAGTGCACACATTCTACAAAACCATGTAATTCTTAGGACAATATATTTTATATTTTCTAGTGTAAAACAGAAACAACGAATTCCTGAATTTGAGATTTACAATGCACATAGGAACAGACAAGCATGTCCTTTATGGAATATGCATTATTTGAATGATTCTTCAGATCTTCATTATTTCTAAATTTGAGACATATGCATTAGGTAAGGTAGATAAGCTCCTGCCTGGTGGTTAGCAGCATTATTAGATTCCAGATGCATATATCCTTTCAAATACCTTTTTAAAAATTATTTTTAGATTCAATATGCATCTGCTTCTGATTAAATACAGCCTGGGTTTTCTATTCGTTCTTTTGGTTTCCTGCAATGTGACAGACAGTGAACAGCCCTAAGATAATTTATGCACTGTAAAATTAAGTCACATTGGAGCTGAACAGAAAAGTAAAACTGAGAGATGGGAATGACAGTAGTTCTAGCGAAGGACTGCAGGTAGGAACGTTATATATTTGTTTATTTATTTGGTTAATAATGAGAGGACCACTGGAACCAGCAAGAAGAACCCAGATAAGGAATGCAGCACAACAGCTGTGCACTGAGACAGATACTTGGAGACTTTTATGTGGAATAAACTGTGGCATATCCAGCTACCCATTACACAGTGCAAGGACTTGAATATTGCATTTTGTGCTCTGGTCCTGTGGCAGGCACTGATACACTGGGTGTTGCCTGTTCAAGGGTATGGGATGTTGCTGGTTATCGTGGCATGAGCTCGGTCACTTTCCTGCAGTTGGTGAACTCTCATTAAGTCTGCAGGGTACTTTCTTTTAAGAAGAACTCTGACCCAGTATTAAGCCAGATATCCAAGTTTCATTGCCAATACAGCATTTTAGCAAATAAAGTATCTTCTTTTTCATTATCTTTGCCATGAGTAGTTTTCAAAACATTAACAATAAACTTCAAAGATAAAAGCTAATAACAGAGAAACTGAATACTTTGTGTAAAGTTAGGCATGGACGACTGCAGAAAATACTTGTGGAAAAAAAATAAGAAAAGCTGTTGCTAATGAAGGTATCTTAAACACTTAAATTATATTCTATGTAATTCCTGGAAAATGCCAAATTGTGAAATTGGCTGTTCAGGCATTTGGAAGTACAGAACTTACAGGGGTTAGCCAAGTCCCTAAAGCAATCTGATTTTCAATGCTCAAAAAGGGGAAAAGATACAAAGAAGGAAAATCAGTTATGAATAATTTTGGATTCCACATTATGGCCCAAAGAGGTTTTCGTGTTTTGTTTGATTGGTTGGTAGATTGTTTTTTTAAGGCAAAAATTAGTACCAGCCAGGAAGCTCCAGAATACACTAGAATTTTATTTATAAAACATGTTAATGTCTTAGCAAATACCCCAGCAATATGTCCCAATAACTTTCATGCTTATTAGAAAACTAATATTCCATATCAGCTTCCCAAACAGATATGAAAGAAAGCAGTGACTTCTATAAAGAAACGTTTGAGAACAAAAATTTGAAAATCTGATGATTAATGAGTGGTAGATTGTGGTGTATGAAGTCTGGGGTTTTATTTTGGTTAGTTAGGAACTTGTTGAGCTAATAAATAATTAATAGAGTTCAAGATTTTTTACATGCTTTAGATAGTTACTTTTCTTCTTTCATGGATTTTCACTCTTTCAGGTAAAGATATAAATTAAAACACAATGAAAAACTTTTACCTCTTTTGTACATTTAGACTTTGATTACTACGGCACATAGTTGTTTACACCCCCATAAATCTTTATTACAACTATAAAGTATAAGTTTTACATGAAAATGAATATATGTGCACAAGAGAACTATCTGGATAATGAAGACATACGTTAGGGCATCATGATGAGAGAATCATGTATGCATGAACATTTATGTTTCCACACAGATTTATAAAAATCACCTGCTAATGAGATCCAGACAGAAACTTTTGATCTTACTAATAAAATAAAGGTTCACCTAATTACATGCAAAATGCTTTCTACTACCAGAAAAGATTAATTAGAAAATGGTTTCTTATGGTCTTTAGAAGAACAGTCTTTTCTGGGAAATGTCTGATTTTTGAAGCTCTTCAAGAGGAAAAATGATATAGTTAGAGAACTATGTGCATAGTAGTCTGTTGGCATGTGTATCTCTGCTAAACAGTGAGATATTACAGCTAAATCTTTGTCCAGTATTAGCAAATTTGTTATTCCTGCTGACGGTTCAACAGATTGGATCAGCAGTGGAAATAGAGTAAAGTGAGATTTGGGATGGTTTGTTCAACTGCGATGCCAAAACATCTCTTTATACTGCACATCATTCAAATATACTTCCAGAAATCCTGGAAACACACCACTTCTAGAGTAAAGGACAACATTTCTGCTATCAACAACAGAACGTGCTTTTATACCATTTGATTTTATTAACACTATAAATAAACTGTTCTGGATGACTTCTGTTATGCAGCTTGTACTTATTACTGCACAGAGCTGAAGAACTCTCTTAAATCATACTCACACCATAGTGTACCTTGAAAGGTTCTGCAATACCTGCAATAACAACTTCTCAACTGAAAAAAAAGAAAATTCTTGTTTGCTTTGTGTATTTTATTCAAACATAGCAAGCCAGCCAGCCTGTACAAAGTCTATTTAATAGAACATTTTTAAAGGGTTTGTGAAGTTGCTAGCTGTTGCTACGAAAACTCTGGAAATATTTAAAAATGGATTTTCTAAACCTACAGTCTTACTTTGAGAGGCATTAAAAGAGGGACTATGAAATAGGCTACCATAGAAACCATCCACATATATATTCTCAACCAAACTCACTTCAGCTGATTAAATTTGTGTCAATAATACAGAACAATTAATAATGAATGAATAGTATGAAACAATATATACAATATAAACAGCCAAGACTCTGCACCATTCACCAGACACTGGACTAGACCTTGGTTTGGTGACAAAAAGATGCTCAAATTGAACAGCAGATACCGTTGCAGTCATTTTTACTGAACAAGTTCGAAGAAATGAATGAGTGGCTGTGCAATACGGTGTGCGACACTTCCAGTAGATTCCCAGCCGAAATCCCTGGTGGCCAACTGCTATCCAGACAGAGAGCAAATGCTCAGCTGAGACACAGGGAATGCTGTTCCCTCAGCAGGGATCCCATCAGCGCTAGACAGGATTTCTTACTGTGGGATGCCACCACATGCCGTGGAGGGCTTTGAGCAGAAGGACAAGTCATGCTGTGGGACTGCTTCCCATGGCAGCACTGCTCTGCCCCTGTGCAAGCACATTTCTCATCTGAAGGTTACAGACTGTCAAAGGCTGCACCTCTCAGGCACACTGGCAGAGCAAGCACATGTTTTCTTGTCTGTTTCTAGAGCAAGACAAACCATCTTGTTCCCCCTTTCCTCCTCTTGCTTTCCAGTACAAACAGCAAAAGTAGGATATACACAATAATGGTGTGAACTCCTGTGAGATACTGAAATGTTATGGTTAATGGCTTAAACATTGTTAAAATCACCAAAGGACTTCTGTCCACTGTAGCAAACTGTGCAAAGAAGGAACTGCTCATCTGTGACCACCAAAGCCAAATCCTTTCCATCTCCTGACTGGAAATGGACTGTGAGTTAAACCACCTGAAGCGAACTTGAGATAGGATAAATCTGGTACTATTGTGCAGTTATCTCAAGTCTAAAAAGAAGTAAACAAGCCTGGAGGGAGAAGAATATACCCACAAGGGAAGCCTTCCTCAGCAGCTATGCTGAAAACCAGCTGTGGCTGGGTTCAGCAGGGGGAGGCCAAAGCCCACAGACTCATTTGCTGAGGCCAGGTTTGCATCCCCGAGGGGGAGGCTCAAACCCTGCAGTCAGGGATGGTGCTCTTTATAATGGTCATTGTCCTCTGCTCAGGGGTAAAACTGCCCCCGCTCCCCCGGGCAGGTCTGCTGGGGCATTACTGCCTTGACTGTGCTGAGGGGCAGCTGTTGTGTCTTAGAAAGTGCCATAAACCATCAAAGACCCCCGAAGTGTCCCCAGACCCATCCCTGAGGCCTTCCACCAGATGACTGCACGGGACCTGAAAGTGCTTCAACAGATCCAGAGGCTGCTGCAAGAGACAGTGTAAAACCTCCCCTCCACACAGGGAAGGTACCTGGGTGTCCCCACTGGGCCTGAGCCTATTTTAACCCATGGGGTTTTGTGTTTCGGGGCCTTCTTCCCCCACCTCCTACGGATCAAGACCATCATTTTGATCAATGGTAAACTACATTGCAACAAACAAGTCTTGTCGTGAGCTCTATGGATGGTTGTCTTTTTCTTTCTTTTCCCTTACAGATTTTCCTAAGTGATTTTTCTATGCTTTCTTATTGCTTTATTACTATAGCCAATAATAGCCAAAATGGTTACATACATGCTTTCCTTTGCAACCAAACACAACTGAACGGTTCTAAAATATACCCTATGTATATATATATATTTGCAAACACAGATCGTTCTAATCCACTCCCAGGGATCAATTAAGAAGAACATGGGTTAGCCGTGTCATCTGGGTAACAACACCTTGAGAAACCACTTTTGTTTCTCTTTTTCTTCCACTGTTTCTTATAGAGAATAAAGTTTTCATTGAACTATGACCCTCTGCAGTAAATTCCAAGGAAACACGGTATTTTATTTCTCTGTTCCAGCAGTTTAAAATAGTAGAAGAGAAAACCTATTCTTTCAGCTCAATGAATGCATCATGGAGCACTTCTACATGGTATTCAGAAAACAAACCTATTCTTTTGAAATAATCTGAGTTTTTATATTAAATTATTCTCCCTAAAAATATCACTTCCCATAAAAAGCAAGTATTTGAAAAAGATTTTTTCCCATCTGTTTTTGGGAAAAAAACTATTTTCAGTTTAACTCACATTAAAAAAAAAAAAAAAAAAATTTGTTCCTCGATAACAAGTTGAATAAATTATTTATACAGAAGTCATTATTTCATAGCATACTCACAAACTTAAAAGTGCATGATGCAAACTTGATATTATGACTATCTTAATTTTTTTTAAAAGAAATTTTAAAACCTTGTTCATTCTTCTTTTGAAGGTAGACAAAAAAGTAAGCTTAGATTTAACTTCAAAGGAGTCAAATACAGTGAAATTGAGGAAATAAATGTCACATAATTCTGAATGCGGGAAGCCCTTTGCTGTTCTTATCTCCAACAGGAATTATTTCTGAGGTGCAACACACTGATGAAGGTTGTTTCACAAGGACCACATGATCCAACTAATGGACAAATTCCTTATCCCAGAAAAATATAAATGTTGTGTCTGCATAAAGAAGGGCTTGGAACAACCTGAAAGATTTCAGTCCCAGGTGAAACCTTGATGTTTTTATTGTATTTGACAAAGGTGAAAGAAACGTTGTTGTTGAGTAGAAAGCGTTACTCTGGTTGGATAACAAAAATTGATGCTTTTCATACACAGTGAGGCTTCCTTTTCTGATATGATGAGTTGTAATAATCAACCTTGCAACATTCAATTCAGTAGTCACTAGAGAGCAGTTATTTTAGCTCCAAAAAGAACTAGCATCTGTTCCTACTGATGATAACTGAGCAAATTAAAAGTACCTGTATCAAATTGAGGCAGAACTAATTATCCTCTTCTTATTTTTATATGCGCAATTAATTACTACTTAGGAATTTGTATTCTAATAATTACTATTAGAAAACCAAATTCCCTGAAAAGGGTAGGTCAAGGATTCCAGCTCCCCAGCTATCACAGAACATGAACATTCTGTATTTTTAGTGATACTCTTTCTTTCCTTTTAAGCATGTTAGGATTTCTGCTTCTTCAAAGTTCAGTTCAAGAGCTCTGTATACCTATGTAGAGTATCACTATTGCTTTTTCACATTAACCATCTCTCTGATCCAAATCCTGATGTGTTGTGGGCTGGTTTTTGTTTATTTGGATGGGGTTTTTTTCTGGTGTCACATGCCATTAATGCAGTGGTCCCTTCATCCCAGTATGTAAAAATGCCCCTGCATTCAACAGCTGTAAAATTTGAGACCAGTCTATAACTTGCCGATTTACTTCAAGGGGTGTACATGGCATACATACAGTGCCTGCTGCATAGCTCATTGCCAAATGCACAAATATGTGCTTGTCATGAAGTATGGCTCAAGTTCAGACACTTCAGGTCTAGGAATTGTCACGCCGGCCAAGCTGATCCTTATTTCAGCAGCAGTCAATCTCTCTAGCTGAACAATTTTTTATCTCAAATAGTGTGTGGGGGAGAGTTTTTGTCCTTTGGGACACCTTTCAGCATTGTGATCCTTTCTAGGAAAAGGTGATGTCGCCACACTTACTCTGCAGGGCTGCCTTGCTACCAAGGGCATTGTGGTGGAGAACACGAAGACAGGGAGTTTATTTTGGCTCAGGCTCCGTCCCTGCGTTTGTGCAGCACATGGCATTTGTCACCAAGCTGTTCAAACATGAATACTGCTGTGCTCACTTGGTAGTACTCAGGATATACTGCTGTATTCAGACTTGCCAAACCGCAGCTAAGTCCGCTGCTACAATTATTTCTCCAGGAAAGAACAACAGTGAGCTCTGGAAGGACAAGCCATTGCTGCAGTTTTTATGGGAACAACAACACACAAACACATCAACACTACCAACATCAACTCTTGTGCCACCATGCTCAGCAGAAGGAAGGAGTCATTTACACCATGGGAAGTGGCTTTTCTCCTCATTTACCAACAAGCCTCGGGTTTGCCACTCAGTAGGACTTCTTCCATACAGCTGTTGAACCAGCTCACAGGGAGTAACATTCAAATCACAAACTTTCTCTGATTGAATTTAAACTTTAACTCCCACTTTGTAGGACTAGCTTGCCACAAACAGGCATGGAACTGAAGAAATTATGCAGACAAAACTATTAGCCCACAGGAAAGATAGATGTAGCACTGGAGGAGCATCTNCTTTTAAAATGTTTGCTTGGTTTTGGTTTTATTTTTGTTTTAAAAGAATGTGTTTCAAAGAATTTAATTTGAATTCCAGTATAAAAGGCTCTCTGAATTAAAAAATAATAAATCTAATAACACTTTTTTTAGGTTTTTGAAAACCTACTCAAGAACTAGTGGCTACATCAGTTGACCTTGAGGAAGAAAAAGGCCTTTTTTCTTTTAGCTATAGTAAACAGTTTACTGAAAGTAGAATAAAACAATGGCAGAATTTTAATCTTGCTGAACTCCACAGGAATAAAACTTAAAAGAAGAGAGTTTTCAATACACTGTATTTGCTTAAGGCATGGAGCTGTCAAGGGCAGCAAGCACATTTTTATTAAAGTAGTAGATGCATGTGTGTATCTAAATTATACTGGTTGGCTAAATTACATCTAATAAAGACAATAATTATAAACAAAGTAATGCTATAATTACTGCATAAACCCACCCCTTGCATATCCATTGAATCTAATTTTTGCAATATGTATTGCTCGCACATCAGTCTGTATAAGGAACATTGAATTTTAATGATACTTTATGAAGATTTAAGATGTAAGAATTATAAGTGCAAATTGGCCTATTTATTATTTAACTCACAGTTGTTCTTTATTTTTATCTGCACAGGGAAAATTAATTCACCACTGATATGTTCTGTGATTCACAGGAGCTTCAAAAAAAAATGGAACTAATGATGATGACGTATGTCCAGAAATCTTGCATTCAAGTACATCTAAGGAAACATTTCAACTCCTTGTTGAGGTATTATTCAAAATATGTATGCAGTAAAGCATATTCATACCATGTACCACCAGAACATAAAAGATTGCTTACAAGTTTTACTAGTCAACAACATTTAGAATAAGTCATCTTATAAACTTATGAAGATTTTGGAAATGATGTATTAATCACTAGAGGGAGTATGTTATAGTCCTATCTGAAACTACCTATTAGCTATCTAAAGTCTGTATCACTTTCACAGTTTTTTCCTGTAATGTAAAACAAGTTTTAAATAAATATAAATCCGTCTCTTGTCTTTTCAGAGCAGTCCCAAACTGCCACTAGATAAGAAGGTAAAGGCACAATACAGGCTGTTGAAGTTTTCATCAGCTACAAATAAAGAATGATCAAGTTAAGTGGGCTCAGCTGATGCAAATCTCCCATGAGAATCAATTCTACAGCTCCTGACATTCTGAAGTATGGTTGTGGGTTTTTTCTTCTGAAACACCTGAAGGAAAGAATAGAGTTATGAGGAAACTAACAATATATAATCATACCTGCAACTAGCATAAATAACAGCAATTTCATTGATTTATACCAGCCAAGAGGTCGATCTGTGGCTTTAAAAAATTTCATGTAATTGAAATCAAGCTTATAAATCACACAGTACAATTTCCTCATACTTTGATATTAATTTAAATCTAAAATTTTGCAATAAATAACTATCTCTCTCTTACTGCTGCTTTTTCTGTCTTAGAATCCAATAAAGTCAAGGCATTAAATGCAGGTGAATTAGTTTTCTAATATCAAAAATCACCACTGTATCACCTCTTAAACCTTCATGGGTTCTTGTGTAGAGTTTTTTGTGGGCTGTTGTTTAAAAAAGAACAGGTAAACTGTGTGAGATCCATAAACGTGCCCTCTAACTAAAATGTAGACAAGACAAAGTGTTTGGCAGAAGCAGCAGACTTCGCAGAGAAAATGGTAGGAAGATAAAGCAATTAGTATTGCAGAAGAAATTGATTTTGTATGGTGGCCATCCCAATAAGAAATGCGCTTTATGGAATGCAATGACACTCATTTCTCCCAGTGAAGAAAAAGCTAAGGGAAAATCTCCTAAGGTGAAATGTAATGTCTCCTAAGCTCTTTCAAAAGTATCCTCAGTAGGAAGACACAAGAATGGAGAGCAAATGTACAGCACCAAGTTCTCTGCTATCATCCCATGCTGCACTATCCCAGAAAACCTTGTTTTATAGCAATGTGGATATATCTTCATTCTTTGGTTCTCTATCCTTGGATGTTGCTATGTAGATGTGTTGGTTTTGATGACAGTCTTGAGTTTATACTGTTGGACATTTTAATAGTAATTATGACTGTCCTAACAAAGTAAAACTGAATGACATAAATGTTCTCTCACTGTTTTTCTTTCTTGAAAAAGTTAAGAGTCACAATGTTACAAAAGCTGAAACGTATGTCAGTCATACTTAAATTCACTGACTGCATTTTGGTAATAACAACACAGGTACAGGAAAACCTGATGCATACTTATACACTAGAAATAAATATACCAGCCATTAGAGAGCAGAAAGAAAAATACAAGAATTACACACACATTCTTTATCCAAATGATCCCAGAGTCCCTAAAGATTTTTTGCTATTATAGGAACACATTTAAACACACATAAAGCAAATGAGCTCATAATATGTTGACTCTGTTACAGCAACTAGGGTATAAATAGATAAGAGGAATATGAGTGAAATCAGATGCAGGTCCAAGGCATGTATGTTCTGGGATCTTACAATGGAAGGACTTAATATTACAAATTTTACATTATGGAAGAGTGATTGATATCTCTAATTATACAATATTTTTAAAGCAGGAATTCAGTTTAATGAATAATTACGTGCTTCATAAAATGTTTAGTACCATGATCTATCTAGTAGCTAGAAGGTGAACATTCATGCACTGAGACTAGAAAAAGGTGTATGTTTTTAATATTGAGGCTAATTAACAATTTGAATTATTATCATGTAGTAGATTCTGTGTATCTTTAAGGCTATTTTCATAGGAATTGTCTTAACTGTTAAAAATGGTTGAAGAACTCTATCCTTTAGGTAACACAGGAGGTCAGACAAGGTGAACATAATGATCCCCTCTGGCTGTAGAACTTATGGCTCTATAAATCCAGCATGAAGTTAGTGATGATTTTAGCTACAGAAGCATTAGGACATTCATTTTTGGGTAGTGTACTCCTACTCTTCCTCAAGCTGCCTCTCATCAAAGGCAAGTAACTGGATGAGACAGACACAGAAGCACCAGCTTCCAATAATACTGATAGCATACCTCCATCCATCCAGGGATAAATGATAGTCTCTGGAAGATGTATGGCACTTATCTTGCATACTTATATCTCAGGGATTTCCAGTCCCAGAGTTTAAAAACTTCTCAGTGCTGATCAAGAATTGGTGACCAATCTCAAATATTTTACAGAAGCAGATTTCTAACTGTCCCTCTCTGGTCACACTTCCTTCACTTAAAAAAAAAATCCACTGTCAACTGAAACTCAATCTACTAGTACAGTGGTTTTAAGAAACATCCAAGAATGAGTGGGGAATTAAGTTTCTCAGCCTAAACTCTCCCCTAATTATGCCAAACATACAGAAAGAAAAAGTAGCAAACACTATCAATTATAATATTAAGAGGGGAAAAAAAATTACATCAGAAGAAATCAAGTGCTGGAACAGGTATCCCAGAAAGACCGCATATCACTGTAGATTCTCAGTTAGCTTAACAAAGTCTTGAGCAACATGATCTACCCTCCAAGATGGTTATAACTTTGCAGTTGTTCCAGCTGTGCATGGAATGTTGGACCAAACAATCTCCAGAGTGCCTTTTCAGGCTAATTATTAGATGATCCTGTGATAATGGAGTTTATCAATAAAAGAAGTGGCCACTGCTACTCAACTAGAAATGCCTAAGAGAGTGATGCCTTTCTGAAAGTGAAGTTTAAATGTACCAGCAGCACCAGGCTTTGCTTGAGATTTGTTTTGTGCTTTTGAATCTGGAATAAAAGTCACATTTAGGAGGGAATACTCCTATTCCCTTCAGTTGGAAACTTGAGTGTCTAACACAACTCCCAAAGCATGTAGCAGTTGTCACTACTAACTACGCCATGTATCCTGAAGGCCATCCTGAATGTTCAATTACATCTCTGCTTTCTTGTCCTCAGCTGGCCTGTAAAAATGGAGCCAATAAATATATTATATTTTGGTTACAGTAAGCCAGTCCAGTCACTTGGAATCAAAAATGGGAAATTAAGTTTTTTATATTTTAAAGAATGATCTGGTTCTTTATGAAAAACGATGTCTATTTGCCTTCTGCTAACAGATGTAGTGCTGTAATAAAAAGTGAAATGTTACATAAAAGTAATGGTAGTAATGTTTATTGAACAAAGAAACATAAGATATTCAGCAGTCTGCTTTTCTAGAGCCCCACAGGAGCCCTGAAGGAACTCATCCTTGTTAATTGGTACTAACAGAAGGGATGTTACCAACACAACAGGCTGTACACAATTGTACAGCTATATGTTTTCCAAGGCACGGTGATGTTACATGATACTCAAAACAAGGAAGAGGACACAGATGAACCTGAAATCTCACCCTGTGAAGCCATCTCCCTTGTGCTGTGTCATAATGATTCAGTTTTGTTGACCAGGGAATACAGAACTAATGTAAGCAGCTTTATTGGAATACTGTGGGTGTNTTTTTTTAGTAAAATTATTTTATGCTGTCAAAGAAAACTAATTACTGGATTCATGTTTACCTCATATGGCACTACAGCACACTGGCATGAAAAGACCTTAGAGGGAATATGTAATTTCTCCATTTTCCTTAACCTGCATGATGATACAGATGTGAAGGAGACATAGACTTTCCCAACGGCAACACACTTTTTTACTTTGCTTTAATTAACAGATTTGAAATTAACTTTTCACTCTCTATGGACTTTTTGATTCTGCAGCTTATTTAACAAGATACTTTGATGAAGAATTTAA
>VWZT01011297.1:623552-702756 GCA_013397055.1 Pachycephala philippinensis | reverse complement strand
TTGAATGAGCTACCCATTATTATGTTAGTTGTAACAAACTTCTAAAAAGCTGCTTTAGCATAAAATCATATCCCATACATGAAGAGGTACTTTTCAAGTGCACAACTTGGCTTTTTTTTTGAAATGCTTATACATGGCTGTTTTATCTTTGGAAATGATAATATTTTTGCTGACACTTTGTACTGAAGTAAAATAAATATAATATGGCTAATCCTATAAAAAATAACATAATATTATATTAAATAAATAAATAAACAAATAACTAATTTCTACAGATTGGATACTAGCAAGTGTACTATGTCTCTTCTGATTGGGAACTACATTCTACAAAGATGAAAGGAGAATCTTAATTTCATCCTTCTTTCCATTTCACATTCTAGAGTTTTTAGCTGCATTCCACAAAGTGCTATAGAATGATTGTACTTCACATGGTGTTGTCACACAAACATGAACAGCAGGCAAAAATGCAAATTAATCATAAGGTGATGTTTTACCAAACCTGAGACTAAGATTCTTAATTATTTTATATAGGCCCTGTTTGTAACTTTTAAAGTTAAATAAAAGCAATAATGAGAGAATAGAAACCATGCAAAGTACACAGCATAAAACTACCAGCAAAACATACTGTAAAAATACCACAAAGCAGAAAATGGCATGAGGTTGACAACAGAAGCCCCAGTGCAGACGAAAGTTCATATAAAATATGGACAGTACAATTAATGTAGCCATGTTCTTAGCAATGCAATATTGAATGCAAGAAGTTATTTTAAATGTGATACCTAAAAAATTTAAACTCCTGAGTCCAGAGGAGTGCAGTAAAAGTACTAGAAGTTTTATAGCCTTGAAAGGTGAACAAGAAAATACCACCCTACGCCTGAAGTACAAGCTTTTCCTCTACTGTCATTAGAGGTACCCAGTGTCCTTCCTTGATATACTGGGCTTTTTCGTATCAGGAGTACCTTTTTCCCTTAACAACCATTTCTTCAGAAACATAATGACTATTCATTGTATAAATTTCCTGCACCAGTTGCAATATGATCTTCTCTATTTGGTTCACAGCATGAAGAGAAATCATTGCACCTCCATGCAATAAAATGTACTATTACACCAATTTATGTCATGTAATCAAGAATATTCTAGACTTCAGATTGCTTAGCAATATACAAAAAGAGGTAAGATTAAACCTGGGTTTTATTCTAGGTTATTTTAAGATAATTAAACGGTAAAATGAAAAATGAAATTTCACTTCTGAAACTTCATTTCTTTTTAATATTGTTTTTACAATACTTTGTTACAATATAAAAATACTGGCTACAAATGCCTTCAATTAAGAGTTCAAAAAGTGTTCATAAAAAGCCCTCCTACAGTGCAGTTTGACATACAAACCTTGGCCTGAAATAAATGAAGGTATGAAATGATGCACATACTGCAACTGTTATGAAATTACTGTCTATTTTCACTCTGTTTTCTCATAAAAATCTCTTCTTATTTAATACCTGT
This sequence comes from Pachycephala philippinensis, assembly GCA_013397055.1. Classification (NCBI taxonomy): domain Eukaryota; kingdom Metazoa; phylum Chordata; class Aves; order Passeriformes; genus Pachycephala; species Pachycephala philippinensis. The sequence goes on along the minus strand of VWZT01011297.1, from coordinate 701,256 downwards.
TCTGAAAACTACAAATGCTCTTCTACTCATAAGAAAACATGAAAACTAAAGTTGCAGAAGAAAAAATGTCTTGTGGCTTTCTGCTCACATGTCCTTGAAAGGACCAACTCTTCACAGAAGAAGAGAATTCAGTCTCTTCTCAACAACTTCTTGATTTGTTGCTCCAAATATGATTCTGTGTGTCCATCCAACAGGCACTGGAATGAGCTCACCCATGTATATCCAATGTACATTCCCTGTGTCTCTCTCTCATTAGTGAAGTGCAGACCCAGAGGTGGCATCCTCATTTTGGATTAGTGAAACAGTTAGAATGTGCCACCTAGAGCCACCACTGCAGATTTCAGCTGAGTCTGAGAAACAGGATAAAGTCTGAAACAAATACTTGGAAATCCTGATTTTTGTATTTTAAAATTTTACTTTGAAATACAGTCCATAACAGTGTAATATTCAGGGACCTAATATATAAACATAGCACAAATATAGCAAAACTTCAAACTTTCCTGGGATATTGCCCGACACTTTGAATGCACAAACCTCAGTGATACTTTCAGTTAATCTTTAGGATATAACCACCCTCACATCTGAAAAATACTCTGAAACTCTGTTCTGTTCTGTTCTATTCTACTCTAGTTTTGTTCATCATTACACTATGTCAGTAACACTGGCAAAATTAATAACTCAGTACTTATTTCCACAGCATGAAAGTGCTAGGATAGATGGTAAAATTATTCAAGCTAAAAATTAACAATAATGCGTTCTTGATATCTTCATGCCATCATGCAGCGTTAGAGAAATAATGGGTGAGAGGTAGCAAATACAGGAGCTGGAGTTTCATCATGGGTAAGATCACAAAACCCACTCTTTCAGCTCCAGAAGCATTCTCATATGATTATATGCCTTGTGGTGTCCAGCCTGCACCCAGCATTTAAGAAATGCATCTTTTTAATTGTCTATAGTGACTCTGCTCATGTTAATGTGACAGATCAAGTACCACCTACTGTCTAAATAATTTAGGGCTGGCTAACTTTTGTTTACATTACTTTCCCCGAGAATATGGGAGAAAAAATGGGCTCAGAATAACCATGAAGTCTGACAGCAGCGTAAAGACTTACATTGAGGACAATTTTCTAAATAAAGTGCCAAGAGGTAGAAAGGGTACGACAATTCTTTTTGGGAAGACTTTTGCAGAACAACCAGAAGAAAGCTTCAAGTCATTTTTAGTACATCTCATCCCCAAGATACGTCAGCATTGTCTGCTCACTCCATAGTAGCATATTAATTCATTAGGGATAATTTAAAGAGACAGTCTGGAAGAACATTGCTACTTCTATAACCCTATGCAAAGATGTATACAGATTTTTTTCATTCCTTATCATCAAGCTGAACATTACAGGGTCTGGTGAAATAGCTATGTTTGCATACTGCATATTATTGCTGATTTTACACGACATTTTTCTGCAATATATATGCACATGTGCACACACATATGAATATATACTGTGTATGTATGTTATAAAAATATGCCCGTAACATATAACAACCTTTCCTTTTTCTTGATTTGCTTTAAAACATAAATTCTGCTGATCTTTCCTGAACCTTTTCCACTGTGTACATGATTGTCTGCTTTCATCGGGTTGGATTTAAAATATTTAATCAATTGAAACATACATGAATCCCCCTGAAGGCAATTCCATTTAGGGACTCTGCATTGGCCATGTAAAAATATTTCTCCTGAGACTTTAAAAGACTTTGACTGCTCTGAAAATAATTCCACCTACTCAGGAAGAGAAGGAGGACTAATTTCAGATTCCATGTCTGTGGCCAGTTAGAGCAGCAATAAATATACAAATTTATAGGCACAAATAGCTCACACTCCTGAGGATGGGGGTCTTGAGCATGCTGTAAGGAAGGAAGAGTTCTCTCTCCTGTAGTGCAATTCTGCAGACATTTACTGTCATTGCTGTAATTTTTAAGGCAGCACTGCTTCACCTCCTGTCTGTGACCTCTTTCTTCTGAAGGAATTAAGTATCTACGTGCTTGTACATTCTCCAGCCCATAGAAATGAGAAATTTAAAACAGTGACGTTATCTTCTTCTGCAGAAAATGAGCTGAATCCAAAATCAGAAACATTTCAAGCTAGAGATAGCAGACAAGCATGGGACAGTAAAAATAGCAATAACAAGACAGACTGTGTGTATTACAGGGTTCACATCCTCTATTATCACTCGGATCATTGACAGACTAGCCAGGAAACTGCTCCAAAGGTGCAGCTTGGGCAGAACCTTGACTAATATCACCTTCATCCTGCTTGTTTGCATAAAGTAACATTTTAGAGTTTGAGATGTCTTCAGGTATCCACAGGCTATTACAACTGCCTTGGTTCTGAATACTTGTGCTATCTGTTCTAAGAGACTTGGGCAAACATCACAAAAGAAATGGCAGTACGCAAAATTCCTCTCTAAACAGTGATGGACAATTAAGTTGTCTGAATAAGATTCCTGTTATGTCTCTGTTTCAGCAACTTTCTTTTACATATCACAATCCCAACTGAAAATACCCTTCACCACTACTTACCCCATTTCTTCAAAATCCCCCCTCCTCCCTGTTCTTTCTCACTTAATTCTATGGCCTTGTTATTTTAATTTGTAAAGCATCTGGGGAAATAGTTTGCAATAAAGACCATCAACAACTTTGTTTTATTTTACACCTACATGAGTACAGTTCTTACAAAATTTGCACACTCATTTTGAAACACCCACTCTGTAATTCTAAAAGCACACAAACATTTCATAAACAGTCTTCACGGGATGAATAATTGTAAAAAATTGATGGATTGCTATAGAATAACAATTCAATAAAGGCTAATATGATACTGCTAAAAAGAGTACCTAGAACGTTTACATAAAAATTAACTGAGCAGGCACATATTCAGCTGCATCATTTCTATCGTTGTCTCTTATCCCTCAATAGAGTCTCTGAGACATACAAATATCACTCACAGTGGCTCAGATTTCTTGGTAAGTATCCTTTACGTTGGCAGTCTCAGAGACATTTTAGAGACTTGCAGAAGCTCAGCTCTTTAGCTGGTTTCCTATCTTGTGATGCTATTTCCATTTATTTACTACTGACTGAGGAATTTACAAATCTTGTCAATCTACTTGCTAAAACGAAGAAAGTAACAATAATGCCATTCCCCTCCCCAGAACCAAAGACATTTTCCTAGATGTACTGAAGTGCTGATTCATGCCTTCATATGTTGGCCTTATCCTATATAGCAGACATCAGTTCTTTATTTCCTGGAGAGGCAGGAAATCAAACTCACAGTCTGGTATGGAAGAGATTACATGGTTTGTGGGAACCTATACTCTGTAAGAAGAATCTGAGAGCTATGACAGCTTCTAAATGATTGATAATGTACAAAGGCCAAATTCACTCCTAATGTAAAGCCACTAGGTTCAAAACAATAAAAACTATTTAGTCCATGAATCCTGCTTTCCTTAAATATAAATTGCATTTCACATTTCAAACAACTGCAGCAAGTCCTCCTGTGGGTTCAGCTCAGTGCTTTCAAAAACATGTGCCTTTCACTAAGATTCAGGGCAGGCCAGATTTTCACAGATGGAAGTGTATGGTTGCAAACGCCTGACAATATTTTACATTAATTACAGACTGCATTTGCAGACCTCACCAGGAGACAAAACAAAAACCTTCAAAACCACTTTTTCCCAAACAGGTGCATGGACATCTTTAGGTTTTATTCTCAAGGACGCCCAGTGTTCTGCTCAGAAAACATTGTGTATAAACCACTGCAGAAGAGGATGAGACCAGTACCTCAGATCCAGGCACAGGGTGCAAGCTGGGTGTTAAAGAAAGGCAGAAATCCTTTGGGGCAGGCCTGACTTCTCTGTCTCCCATACACAGTCCCGTGTCTGGGCTCTGTGATTATATGGTCTGAAAAGGTTTGGAGCACTTATGTCCACTGGCACTTGTCTGTGCAACTTGTGGCTGTGTAGGTTTGGGAAAGTATCTCTGAAAAGGTTTCTGAAGGAGTAAGCACTTCAGTTTGAGCTGTGGGGTGACAGTCAAGGCTGGCAGCACTGTGAATTTCTTAACTGGATACTTTCACCTTCCCCACTTTCTTCATGAGAAGTCTATGTTGATATTGGTCACTGTGGGTCAGATCCCTGGAGTGCAGAGCAGAGAGCACAGGAAACACAAAGCAGGAAGGATGACTCCCTTCCAGCACTGAACCCTCTGGGACCTCACTGTCCCCTCCTGGACCTCAGCACATGTAGTTATGCCCCCGATGATGGGACTGACTCCCATTTGCTTCCATGAAGGAAAAGTTAAGACAGCAATTCAGGAAATGAATGCAGGTGCAAACACACACCCTGAATATAGACACACCTTTCTTCTCTGTCATTCTATTTTTTTTTTCTTTTTATCCTACACACTTAAGACATCTCACAACATCTATGTCTAACAGCTGGAATGTAGGCAGGAAGAAAATACCATCATCCCTGCTGCGCAAGAGGAGATCACCCAGCAGCTCAGTGACACTGCATGGTGAACGAGGACTCTGGGCCCTGGAAATGTTGGCTGAGCCACAGCTCGAGTTTATGGGACTCTTTTACAGCTGTTTCCTATGGCTAGATTTGTGTTCCCATACTCGGAATTTTCAAAGCTGGGTTTGTCTTGTCATGATGAAGCTTCTTCTACACATGTATTACAAGGCTCAGCTCCAAACACCTTCTGTACCAATAATTACACAATTTCCATTTGCAGAATATTTCATTGTATAATTGTTGTCTATAAAGTTTGTTTCTACCATTTAAGCTTAAGTTTGTATAAAGACTTAGAAAAGGATTACATAAAAGAATGGATTTGAAAAGTAGGAACTAACAAGGATGGTTATAGATTTGGCCATGTTTACTGCCTCTGGAAAATGCAGAGGACAAGCATAAAAATTATCTACCAATGTATAAAAATACCATAAAGAGAAGACTGAGCAATTATTTTGCTTAATTAATGAACACATAACTAGGAGTAATGGTCTAATTTATACTCCTTCATCCTCTTCTTTTTCCTTTATCCCATAAGGACTGAAGGCAATGATAAAGTTCCCACGATTTCAGCAGTTCAGGATCAAGACATGGTTTGCAGTACTTAGCAGAGTAATTTAAAACAAAATTTGCCATTTCTGCTTGCAACATAGATAACTTGTTTTTAATACTGAATTTCTAATATGTCCTTAAAATCACAGAGCTCAGCAATAAAAATGTGCGCAGTTTGTGCACACATTTCTCTTTAATTTAAAGCATAATTCACCTTTTGCCCAAAACCATGCAACAGCAATTCAAGTTTCGTATGTAATTGACTCTCTTTCTAACTCAAAGAGTAGGGCATTTCTATTACTAAATTTTGTATTTTTGGAAGTAAACAATATCATACCATACCATCTGCAAAGCAGACAAGGGAAAACTATAAACCATCATGCACCAAAGACTTTGATTTGAACTACATTTTTGAAGTATATTTAAAGTATATTTAAAATTATTTGAAATATATTTTTTAAAAAATCCAACAAATACTCTTTGTCAAAATAGTAATAAAAAGAGATGTATGCAAAGGATATTCTTTTAAATAGGTTCTATTCATTACTCATTTTATTTCAGAGCTAGATTTATGTGCATTTCATAGAGTCTAATAAATAAAGACTCTGCATGTTATTTTGTGGGCTTATTTAAATAATTGATTGGGATGGCATTTTCAAACTTATCTGCTCCACACACATGTATATATTTTTATAAATCCTGCAACAAAAAGCCCAGCTAAACTATGTCTAGAGCTCATCAACATCACAACTGAATTCTCTTCCTAAAAAAATGAAGAAGAAACAAAGAGAACTGTTGCACAATCATAAAGTAACTTGGCAAAACCAAAGACTTAACTTTTGTTTGTTTTTAAAGTCCTCAATATAATGGATGTCCTAAGGGAGCAGACAGGACTTTACTATCCATGCAAGCCTACTGACTCCAAACAAAAGGGAAATCTGAACTCAGGATGCACAAAGACAACTCAAATGATCTCATCTGACCAGACAGGATGTCAGACCATGGCTCAGTCTAGATTACTCACAGATTCTGACAAATATTCGAATGTCATTTACTTATTTATTTGTTAAGTATTGTTGGATGATTGAAATGCAGGGTCACCCTCCACTCCTAAGATAATAAGACAGTAAAATCCACATACTGTATCGAGGCTGCAACTAGAAAATTGCCGTCAATTCTCTCTCTAAAGAGCAAAGCTGTGTTTACCAAAAACTTGTTTTTCGCTAATAATTTAGAGATTAAATACATGACTGTAAACTTTTACTTTGATGGTTTACTCTTCCCTATCTGTGGAAAAAAAATTGCACAGATGATGTAATATAAATAGGAGAAGTTTGTAAAAAGTCTGCAAAGAAATGCAGTGAACACCTGGTATTAATAGTAATAGATCCCTCAAAGACAATCATACAATTTATGAGCTGGTTTCAGTCTCCATAAGATCTTGCACTGGATATGAACATTTTCTTTGCATCGGGTTTAAATTAATTTTCCCCTATTTTTACCTGTTTTCTTTTAAATCCTATTTAGGTTTGATCGATATTGCTAGCAACATTAAAATAGACCTCACAATTGTTTTTTATAAGTAAACGGAAAAGAGAAACAAATTCAGTCCATTCAACTGTAGATTCTAATTCCCTAGACATCATTCACCTTGATATGGTTGGAATAATATACAGGCCAGAAGGTGTAAAATATGGGCAATTATTTTATTCCATTACTCCATATGATTATTTCTGAGTATCCATAACATCCATACAAATTATGCTCTTACTCTATACCTCATTCAGCAGTCTCCAAGACGGGTTAAGATCTATTCCTTCTATTCACAGAACTGCTATATAAAGACACAGACAGATGAAACGAGCTGCCCAGTGTTATTCATTCTCTGAGCAGCTAGAAATAGTCTGAAGCCTGTGGCAGAAATAAAAAGAGAATTTGTGCTTTTGATGAGCGGGTTTTGCACCGGAACTGGAAGGACAGAGATTTCTCAAATATGACGAGAAGGAGGGCAAAAGCAGGAGGTAAGAGTTACTTTGTTGATGGGTTCAGTCTGATTTAAAAAATGATGGCATTTGTTGCAGTGGAATATTTCTGAAAGATTGTGGTGGAATGGCTGATTTTTTCACAAGAGATGTTTCCAATAGCAGCAGGACAAGGCAGCCTCTAATGCACTAGTGAACTCTGCACGACAAATAAGCCAATTAAACTCACATCACATATTCCACTTACTCAAACCATGAGCATACAGCCATAATAAATCTAATTACAATGTGATGATGTAACAGACGAAGGCTATTGTTTATACAGGAGGCCAGAGTCTCTCTCTTTCTTCTCTTTCTTCTTTTTTTTTTTTTTTTAGATTTCCTCAATTTCATTTAGGCAACGGTCATTTTACAGCTTTCTTAATAAAACAGAATCTGAGAACTGCCATCTCTTCTCACACCCTATATTTCTTTTTGTGGAAGGAAAAACATAACTGGAAAAAAAGGATCTTTTAATTTGTAAGCTATCTCATGCATATTTCTAGTATAATCTCCTAAAAACTAGTTCTTTTAAAGCCAAATGATGGTCCTTCAAATTAAACTTTCAATGAGCAAATAAAACTTTCCTACGAAGGGCAAAGCTAGCACTGGGACTCAGCATTGCCTGCTAATATTGCAGAAATCATATTTTAATCTCGTTTGTGAGATTTTCCCAGGAACACAAATAAGGGAAAATTGTCTCTTGAAGTTCCATTCAGGGAACAGAGTGAAAAATGCATTAAACCAGTGGAGAAATAAGATTTGGTTGCTACAGTTTAAGTGGTGGTACTGAGTTTCATCTATTTTCAATATTTCTATTTCTTTGTTATGAAAAAAATCTTACTAGAAAAGAAATATGGATAAGTTTAAGTCAGGATATCATAGTTCACAAATTTTCACAACTACAGCAACTAGCATGTGAATGGCAAATTGTTTTATAGCCAGACAACTGAATGAAGTATATTAAGGTTTTCAGATTATGTTTAAAGTTTTCTTTAAAAAATCTTAACCACGAATCTCTCCAGTCTCAACTTTCTCACATGCTTCCATAATATTTATGGAAGGATGTTGATAAGGTAAGAGTAGTTTGTTATGTTGTGGTTTTGTTTGTTTGGGTTTTTGGTGATTTGTTTGAGGTTTTTCTTGCTTTGTTTTGTTTTGGTTTTTACTAAGAGACACTAGGAAGTCATCCTGATTTCATGAAAGAATTACTTATACCAAGTTAGATTTAACGATGACAAACTTTTTCTTAAAAGAACTGTTGGTGGGCTTTTTGTTTGGTTTTGGTTTTGTTTGTTGTTTTTGTTTGGGTTTTTTTTTGCTTTGAGAAGAAACACTTCGAAAAAATAAACAATTCTCTAGAGTAATTTAACTGGAAAACTAAGAGTATCTTAATTACTACAGTGGAAGATTCTTCAACTGGAAAGACAGCATCATTATAATCAAAGTGCATTGTCAGAACATGTAAATTTAAGAAGTTGTAACCAATGTGTGGAAATGAGGCACTAAGATTTTACTATTTCATCCTTATTCATTTTGGCTTATGCATTATAATATTATTTTATGTACTTAATATTGTATATTTGCTATGGAAACATTCCCAAATACAACCCACAAACTCATCATCTTTGACTTTGCAGTCCAGCTGGAATGAATGAAAATATCAGTATCTTCAGTTTTGCATATGAAAACTTCTGTGACTTGTTGTGTACTAGCACTAACAAATAATTAGCTCTCAATTTTAATGAATATGTTTTCATCTCCAACTTATACATGATTATGTAAAATCCAAATGATCCATTGATTAGTTTAATTAATTTAAATGAACACTGAACCACCTGCAGATTGCTCCTACCAGATGGGAGGCGGCTTCGTGTTTGCACAAATTCTGATTCAGGACCCCACTTTGAGTCCAGGAGGACTTTGAGCAGGCTTCCTACCACATTCCCAAGGAGCCTGGGACAACTGAGCAATAAAATAAATGGCAACTGAGTGGAAGCGCCCTGTCCCAGAAAGAAGCTTTCTCTTGACTGAGGATATTAAGTGCCACCACTTTCTTTAAAAACTAATAAGGTGCTGAGTATTGCTCTGGGAGAGCTTCTGGCATGGCTTAGGCAGGAATTCTGAAATCAACTTCACTATTTAAAAACAATGCTTTGCCCAATAGAACATCTTTATCTGTGCAGAACATTGCATTGTGCCCTGATATCACTTAGCCTATGGAGCACGTGAGAATGTCTTCATGGTGATAAACACTGTCTGATCTTTCTGTGTCTTCCTCTCCAGGGCAATTTTTCTACATTGTCATCTGTCCTCAGAGACTTCCTTTCATATGTCTAAGATTAATGAGGCATTTATATTCAGCTTAGATGCTATGAAGTTAACATTGTTTCTTCTGTTATGGAACAGAAATGAGCTAATTGGTGACCTTCAGATTTTGGATTAAAAATTGTATTTTTTTTTGTATTGGAAACGTAACAGAGCACACAGAGCCAGCAACAAAAAAATGTTTAAAGATCAATTGATGTTTAACAAAACTGTAGCACAGTTCTCTGGGAGGAAGGAAAGGAAGGATGAGAAGTTGAGAAAGGAAGCACAGATAGTTAGAATTCTGATTAGAGCTATGAAAATAAATTGACTTTTCAGGGGTGAATTTGAAAAATAAATGTAAAATGATCCATTTTTACATTGTGTGGATCGAGTACTTATTGTTCATCAAAATGAAATAAGTAATTTTGCCTTCTAAGATTATAATAGATTTAAAAATTATCACCGTGATTAACTTCTGTTTTCCTTTCAGTATAAGCATAATTTTGAAATAGACTCCTTCAAATATTTCAGTTAAAATTGTAGATTTTTTTTCCCTTTTAGGCTAAAAGCTTTCCATTTCATAAATGGCTAAGTTCAAAGTAAAATGAATCTTGCTATCTAGAACTAAGCAATAGGACAGCTAAAACCAACCAGCCAACCAACCAACCCACAGAGAGAAAGAGAAAGCAAAAGAGATAATGAAAGTAAGAGATGGAAAGAAAAAGAAGGGATGAAAGAAAAAGAAGAAAAAGGGGAAAGGAGGGGAAAGAAAGAAGTCAGGAAGGAGCAAGACAAGAAGAAAGGAGAAAAAGAAAAATCCATTCCAACCTCTTTTTCAGAGTTTGCTGCACCTTTATTCTCTGTGCTTGCTAGCATGTGTGAGAACTGCCAAAGTGAGACCCACAATGTCCACGGCAGCTTCAGAAGCACTACTGAAGAATGTATTTTGTTTTCCTTTCTATGGAGAATTGTCTGAGCAAATTTGATTAAGAGCTACAGATTTTAAATATAATTATTTTGTGGCTTTCTAAATTTCTCTGAATGTGTTAACAGCATTTCCAAGGACAACATTCTCTTTTTTAAAAAGTTACATAATTTCCTTAGCACATTTAAATTTTTTTTTTTTCCTTTCTTTGCAATATTTTTTCTAAGCACTAAAGTGAAAAGCAATTTTATGGTTTATAAAGTTCCATGTGAAAGAAGTTTTGAATACAAGTTGATCAAAAGTTATATACCTCCTATGTGCACTGCAGGGATGAATAATTTCAGAATCAACAAACCAATGCATAAATCATCTAGTATTACTGAGACTAATTGGGTTAGCTGAAATGTCTGTCTTAGCTGTAGCACTATCTCAGCCTGACTCAGCCAGGCTGAAAACCACAAGGATCATCGACTAAAATCTTCAAACCACAAGAATCATAGACTGAAAACAGCAAAACTGTTTGCAAAAGGAAAATTATAGCAGTCTTGGAGAACCTCTGCTGGACCTGTTCCCTTTTTACAGTCTCAGGGTTTGCTTTATTTTGTGGGTTGTTGGTTCTTTCATTAGTTTGCTCTGGGTAAGACTGGAGGAGAGAAGGAGTGAAGGAGGGAAGTAGACAAATTTTGGGGGGAAATCTTTTGCAGAAGCCTGCAGATCTGAGCACATATGTGGTTGAGTGCTCCTGCCATCGGAAACAGTGTCACTCCAGCAATCTCTTCTGTGGTAATTGAGCAGCTTAGGGGACAGTCAACCAGGTGAGGATGCAGTTATTCTGTAGAAAAAAAAGCCCAAAAGAAAAGCTGGAAAGCTTAGCCAGGTGCTAACAGAATAGAACTGCATAGGCAGGACCAGTTCAGCTTGCACAGAACCAGGGCACATGTACCTCACAATCTGCAGGCTTACGAGGTCTTGCTCTAGGGCTTCATCTAATAACTGAGAGATTCATTCAATGATTTATCACCTTTACATCAATTTCAATAGACTTGAATGAAAATTTAAATAGCCTGGTGTTACAGGAGAAGAGTCAGATGGCATCACATAACTAATTTCTGTCTTCAATAGGCTCTAACAGACTTTTTTCTTCAAGAAACAACTCACTTCAATAGTGTTCCACTACTGGCATTCTTTGTGACAAATTTTCTTAGTATATTTGTTATAAATGAAAAGGGAAAAAATCAGTAAATGAGCAGCATTAGTTTAGATGTACTTCAAGGGTGAAAAATCAAAAATCCAGGGCAGAGAGACCAAGTTTCATGTTGGAGGCTTTCCCTGATATGAAGCTTTTAAAATGAAAGTAGGGTGTAATACCTATGAGAAGATGAGAGGTTCAGGAAAGAACATTTGTAGAAGTCTGGGTTTTGTGTCATGTAGTCAGACATGACAGATGATTAAAATGACCACTTCTACTTTGCAGATCAGTGAAGAGTGGATCTATGAACATTTGTAGCAAATGGACTTAATCACAGTAAAAGATCCAACAGAGGATCCAACAAGCATGCATGACAAGGACTGCCACTGCCTGTCTGAAATATCTTAAGTATCAGATATGTCAAATATTTCAGACTATTAAAACCAAACCAAACCAAACCAAAAACCACCCTCACCATTTTTTTATACTTTCAAAGTATCTTTTTCCTTTTCAATGACATTGTTAAGCACTTTAGCTATTTCTGCCAGTGTTGAAGGAAATGCAGGAGATAGATCAATTAAAAGTTGCAGGAACTAATTAAGTTATTTAATTTTAACTTTGAGCTGATGTTACATGCTCACTTCTATTTCTTATTTCCAAAATGCCCTTGCTTCTTCTTGAGTAACAAGGGTAAAACATGCAATTGTGTGCAATTTATCCAACAGGTTATGCTTTCATGGTTTCAAGCAACAGAGTTAGCTCATCTGAAGAAATTAACAGATTTCAGATGAAAGAAGTGTTTGGATGACATGCAATAACTGAACATCTGGGTGTTCCCAGCCTGTTGCAGTGCAAAAAAGAGGGGTTAGCTTAAGCCATTGGTGTGCTCAGTACTGATGAGTGACATTTATTTCTTCCCCACGTATGAAAATTCTCAATCTCACTCTTACACCACGGTTAAATTCTGATATTAATGCATTTAATTCCCATGAATATACTTTAAACTAACTTTAATATCCTAGTTCCCTTAATTATCACAGCAAGGTACAATCTCTTCTCTAACTAGGACTGAAAATATTTTTTTCCTTAAAGGTCAACTATTCTAAGCAGTCTAAAATCTGTGCAATTATTAGACTTCACCATGGTTTGGAGAAGGGAGAAAGGGACAGAATTACTGATCCAGATGTGGTGTCATTTGAGAAAGTAAAACTGAATCAATACTTTCTAAGAACCCTCATTCTTATTCACACCTTCAGTCTGACCTTAGACATTAAAAATAGATCTTACACAGGGAAGAAATACCAGCAGTATTATTAAAAGAAGATATAGGTTTCCTGAACTAGTTCAGGAAAGCCTGTCTTTGCCCCACAAATCATATATTTTCAGAAAAAATGATTCAATGTAAACTTTGGGAAATTAGGACCTTACACCTCTGCTACATCCAGTCACACACTAAGTTTCACATCAGACCTGTCAGGTGTCAGAGAAAACCTTGAGCATTTTGTTACTATTCAGTCATGGCAAACAGAAGATAATCACATTGGGGTGAGTAGAAACTTAGAAGACATATTCTATACACTTTGAGTTGGTCACTTTGGATGTCAGAACATAAAACTGGGAGACTGGATACATAAGACTGAAATTAGATATATATTTCCATATCTTGACTTTGTTTAGAAGTTTCTTTCCATGTATCCAGTGGACTGTATGGCTCAACAAGGAAATAAATTAGAAAGTATGAATCTTAGTATAATGTTCAGATGAATGCCTTCTCTCTCAAGAGCTATTACAAACAACCCAAACAATTAGTTCAATTATCTGAGCTCTATTTCTTTTTTAAAGACAGAAAATAAGTTTTGTCTACATATGCTGTAAATGGATTCTGAAGGTAAATGGAGAAAAAGAATAAAGAAACTGGTTTAAAACAGAATTTAAAACCTCATTGTAAGGCTAATCTATTCTGAAGTGCTACCAGTGACTCTTAGGGAAGTTTAAATCAGCAAAGAAATGACATGTGGTCTAAAATACTTACATCCTTGATGGCAAATATGAATTCATACTCCTATGATTCCAAGCTGAAAGTCTCACAAAGGTATAAAGAAAAACTTTCCAGTCTTTAAGTATTTAAAATGTTTTTTGAGTTCTGGAAAGTGACTAACTCCCACAACTTACTGTCAGACATGGTTCTCTCTCCCAGGAGAATCAATACCCTGATGAGTTTGGAGCGTGAGGTGTTTGCATAGAGAAGCAGAGAACTTTGCTTACTTGGGGACCTCATACCATCAGACACTACCCTGCCTCTTCGCAGGCTCCACCAGACCCAACTAACAAATTAGTTCAAGTTCACAGACTATGAAAAGTATTCTTAAAAAAATTTCATTTAAAAATAAATCCGCAGTACTTTTGCTTGCCTTTTAGATTTTGAAATTTAAAAATCTTCATTTTTGTTACATGAGGAGAATTAGAAGTCTTTCCTCATAATCTAAATTTATGACTAGTTATGACAAATAGGATAAAGTCATGTTTCCCTAAATCACAGGACCAACTTCAGAGAGCAGCTAGAATAGGAACATTGCTTCAGGAGATGCTATGCAGGCATGGGCAAGATTCCAAATTAATATCCTCTGGTGTAAATTTCAAATAGCCCCATTGACTTATTCTAACTCCACTGGAGTTTCCTGCTGAAGTGAAACGAGGGTGAGGTCAGAACCTGGCAGTTCATTATTGAATGCAGTCCACGTCACATGCTGACTGCTTTCTAAAAGTAATCCTACTGTAATATGGTCAGCTGTGTCTAGTACAAAACACACACTGTCTGTCTACTGTAAGCATGGTGATGGAGCTGGTTTGAAACTTCAGACTTAAAATTTGAAGTGAGGCTTGAAGGTGCTTTTGAACATTTTCCACCCAGAATAATAATCACAAATATTCATTGCAATTGTTATTATGTTCTCCAGTCCCCAAACAATTAAGAAATACGTTGCCAAGCCTTTTCATGTGGTCTCACTATATTTTTACTGTGAAGCAGCTCCCCACCTCCACCTACCTATCACTAGAACAAGATCAGATTACAGGAACAGGACATGCCTATTCCAAAACATCTATTTGCTACCACGACTTACAAAGTGACTGAAAACAAAACTGACCTAAGTGTAAAGCAATGCAGTTTAACGAATGACTTGAGATCAATTAATGCAAAAGGACTACAAGCATTGTTCTGCTGTTTAGGGTTTACCAGCTGCTCTGTTTTGCCTTGTGCCAAACCCCCACAGGAGCCTGCTTTAAAACTGGTAACTGAGGGAAAGAAGTAGTAGAAGGGAAGGAAGCATAAAAAGATTTGCACATCATATATTCCCTTTTTGCTGCAAAAGTTCTATTGAGGGTGATCTCCAGGCCAGGACTAGCCCAGCATGTCTGGGAAACAAAGTCAGAGCAAGTGTTACCATACCACAAGAACTTGGGCCATTGTTAAATGCTCCATTTTTCAGTCATACTAATAACTGAAACAAGTGCTAAACACTGTCTCTGCACTGTTAGAAGTCAATAATCTTTTATTGAAAAAACACACAATATAAACAATGCTTTCCCCCTGTAGCCCTTCACAGAATACCACACAGTATCCAGTGAGTCAACAACACTTCACAGTGTTTGTCTCTTATTTCATCTGATCCACTGCTGTTAAGAGTGGAGCTGCACATTCCCTTTTACTGACTCTTGTGATACAAAGGGTTAAGTGCAGCAAACACCTGCTTGTGCCTTATCCTTACATATTGCCTATATATGATAGAAACTTATTCAAAGGCAATAATTGTTCCTACACAGACATCCTAATCCACTGATTCCATTCTCCAGTATGTTTTATCAGTTTTCACTGTTTCCACTCCAAGTCTTTTCCACAGAAAAGACAAATAAAGCCCCACCAAGCCAGAATGGAGGGCTGAAGAGGGACTGTGAACATGGCTGTAGGACACAAGTCTCAAATTTGACACAAAGACACTACCAGCCTTTGGGGAGAGATATGCAGGACTTTTTCCAACACTGAAACATTCTGATAGTCATCCTAAAATACTAATTAAGCAAGATCTACGATAGTCATAAAGGGATGTTCAAAGTAGCGAGTTTTTCCAGCACTGCAATATTATTTGCATAAGAAGAACAGATGGATTTCTAAAACCAGTATGATGGCTCTTTCTGCACTTCACTGCCCAGATTCTGGCCAGATCATATCCTTTTGGCATGGTTACTACTACCAAAGCTCAATAGAGACAGATAAAGAGAGAATAATGGACACTGACTAAACAAGGAATTGCCAATTGATCTGTAATTATCCGTAAGTTCTTTAATATTCTATAGATGAACTGTTCAGTAAAATACTTTCATGTGCATATACATAAATAGGTATAAAGTCTCTGAGAAGCTGCAGACATGTTAAATGTGAAATTTTGATTCCACACATCATACAAAGTTTGACATTTTCCACTGAAGCTTTGCATGAAAGGTAACATTTCCATACATATTCATTAATTCGGAAGCCTTCGAAGTATATCTATTTAGAAATTGTGATTTCAATACAAATACTTTAACAGATTGTATTTTATGTATATATCTTTTTATGACATAAGGAACTACATTCAAATGTGGAAAAACTCTGCTCTGGGTAATTTGCATCCTTATGTCCAATTATAGATTTTCCTATTTGGAGTTCCATCTGGTCTTCAATATCCTTCTGAGTTTATTACTTTAATGAGATCATCTTGGGTTTACATACCTATAATTTTATTACTATTTGGAATTAGCGCTGCCTGCTTACCTATCCATAGACTCTTTAGTCTTACCTTCTAAGCATAACAATGAGCTATGCTTGTGTAATGCTGATACAGAATGAATAAAAGGACTATAAGTGAAATAATCTTGTTTTGAAGAACCCCTAATTAGGAAAAAAGAGTTCATGCCAACCTTTTTCTTAACCATTCATACCCTGTTCTGGAAAAGTAATGACACTGTACTTTAGGATTTACAACTAAAAATTGCCATTTCTGTCTAATGGACCTCCAATATGATCTTTGTCACTGGCTTGTAGTATAACCTTGAGCAAACTAATGTGTTTGGGAAACTGTCAGAATGTCAGACATGTCAACAGAACACTTTGAAAACGTAAGCATTATAGAGCTACTATGCATAAATAATTTTAGGAAAAATTTAATGCTTCTGCTTTGCCAAGTTCATAGCAATTTGGAACAAAACACTGGCAAGGCATACAATCAAGACAGACAATATCTATCTGCATTTATGGTTGCATATGTAAAACAAGAGAAATGACTGAAAGAGTTACCAAATTCAGACCACTCTTCCTGGAAGACAGGTCCTATTTTCACTTCCATAATTCTGCCAGCTTCATTTCAAACTAAGATTTTACCCTTACACTTCCTTCAGGAAAACTGGTCCAGCACCTTTGAGTAATAAGGCACATCTTCCAATTTTCAGCCAACATCTGTTCATGGCCAATTTATTCCCATTTATCCTTGTGCCAAGATTGCACTTGCAGTAAAGTACCATTTACCACCTTTGTGTTTGCACCTTGGAACAAAGAGATCATTTATCAACACACATTTTTTTCTTTGTATCAACCTCTTTCTCTTTCCTGTCATGAAACAGTCTCTCAATATGACTGGTAGAACAATATCCTTTTCTGTTCCTAACACAATTCCAATTTGTCTCTTCAAATATTCATTGCCACAACTATGCATAAAATTCCAGACATGGTCACATCAGTTTAATTAGTCTGTGCTGTTTAATCCACACTGTTTTATCTCCATCAACATTTCATGTTGGTGAGCCTCCAAATTACAGCAGAAATATTTAGGGCAAAGCTATGAGATTTTTTAATCAAATATTCTTAGGTTTCATCTCACTTATACTCTTCTATGATATTCCATTCATCCTTTGTACTGAAAATTCATCTATATTCTGTATTTTACGCTAACACCACTGAAGGAATCATTACATACAATTTGTTCTAATAATGATCCTTGTTAGTTCTAGTTATAAAATCCCTTTCAGACCAATAGTGCCCTTTTAGCAAAGCCTGCTATTGTTAGCTAGATTCCTTTACGGTCCACTACCCCATAATTCTTTTATTAATGCTCACTTTCTAAGGTTTACCTAATAATTTCCTATGTGACACCATATTAAATGCTTTTCTGAGATCCTGACAGATTAAATTTAACTTTGTTTGCAGTAAGTTATTTTTCTTTGTTTTTCAGAAATATCGGTTATCTTAGAAAAAGGCAACCTTAGCATGATCAACCTGAGTAAACCCATGATGCATTTTTCATTTAACCACTATATCCCTAATTATTCTTTCTTTTCAAAATTTGTTCATAGTTTTTGCATGCAGTCTAGGTCAGCCTCCTCTACGCTCCAGGTCTCGACTATATTAAAATTCTTAGCTCTTCATTCTAGTTGACTTCACTAATTAGTTTTTTCTTAATCTCTCAGTCTTCCCTTTTCAAACTTAAGAGTGTTTAACTGCAGACCTATTTTTTTTATCCTTCCATTCAAGTTAAACTGAATAAACTCATGAACATTCAGTCTGTTTTCTATAGGAACTTCTGTAATATTTTGCCTAATGTTCAAAGACAATCACTTCTTCTTGGGTTGTCGACTGTTTGGTGACAAAAGGGGTATAACTGGAGCTTATTGCTGTTAGTAAGGACATGCTATAGCTGGACATGGACAATATTCCATTGTGACCAAAACTGCTGCAGATTTCAGCTCCATATTGCATGGCAGAACTTCTGCTCTGCGTCCCTGTCCCTATGTGACTGTGCTCATTTTGTTTCCTAAAAAAAAGTAGGAATTTTCTCTCCAAATACATGTCCATTTCAGAGCAACTACCATAAGTATAATAATATTCTGATGTATGTGGGCAACTCTAAACAATACTGACATGGGAGGGAATAGGCAACTCCTGAAATAGACATCTTTTTCAAAGAATGTTATAAAGAAATCAATATAAAATTAACAGTACAGAGTGACTACAAAGTACCATGAGCTTCAGAGGAAACTTGAATTTTTCTCTCTTTTCTCAAAAAAAGTTTTCTTATTAAACTCTCATTGAAGTCAGTGAAGGAAGGTTGCTGTTTGATAGGATAATTTATCCTTGCTGATAACTTCATTTCAACTGAACAAGTAAGCATGTGACACTTGGACTTAGATCTTATTTTTACTGATAGTGTAGTATCATTTCACTAGATTTTTCTCATACAAAATGCATTAAAATGTGGACTGCTACAGCCGGACATTCTAAATTACTGTTTTGAACCACAGTCTCAAATAATTTTGCTTTCAATGAGCGTATTTTTGAAAAAATAGATAGTAACTGCAAATAAGCTACTTTTGTTCTGCTCAGAAAGCCTGTGCCCTAAATTGTCATCTGCCACACTGCATCCTACAGTGCATCAGCCTGAAAGGGAACCATCTAGCCACAATAACTCCGAGATGTCTTTGTTTTCCAATAAAAACCTATCCTGACTTCTCTGCAGATGCTCTTCAAGGACGCTTTAGAAGTTGTTTCTTAAGACAGACTTTCCTGAATTGCATAGGACTTATTATAGAGTGTAGTGAAAAGCAAACATGAGATTGTGCTGCTGAACCTTACAATTAAACAGAATTTTAAAACTTTATGGAATCTTTGTCAGGTAAATCAGCTGAGAAAGGATTTTATGGGAGACAGAAGGGTGCTTGTGCACCTTGTCCCTCCATCTGGGCTCCTCTGAGGTCCACCCAGGAAGAAGGTAAGATTCAGGCTTTCTCCTGGGGGAATCTGATGGGGGTGTAGTGCCCTCTGTGCTGAGACCCTCAAGGATCTGTCCTACTGCCCACCACTCCAGAACCAAGGAGAACACTCTATTCCAAAATCTACTTGGAAATCCTCTGGCCTTACTGATCCACAGGATAGACAAACGAAGCAGATTCTGCAAGGAAGGGAAGGGTCCTGGAAAACAATGTGCCTGACAATGTTTACTCTGTCACTTATAAATTTTCTAGGAAGAAATGACACTTCCATACATGCCTTTCACTCCAGTCCTCAGCCCCTTAAAGAGATCATCAGTGAGAGAACTTCCTGTTCACATTTTTCCTACTTAAAAAAAAAAAAAAAAAAATAGCCTTGCAGGCTTCACCGGTGCCTCTTACTGTATCCAGTACTTCAGCTTTTCCAGAGAAACTTGGGTTTCCCAGTCCACTATGCAGTGGTTTAATTATTAAATCTAAATAAGCTACGTAAAGAATCTAATTTTAAGGATGATAAGGAGATGTGAGCAATGGCAGGTTTTCAGGAACATTTCTTGCAGCAGCAAAGGTTTATTTTGGGGGACTGTCATACAGCAAATATATTCAGAATGTCTTCCATTGTTTCAGACAGCACAAATGCAGGGGGATAAAAATGAATCCATGGGTTCACATCATTCAGCTTTGCAATATGAACTGTAAATAGTATATTATTTGTTATTAGGCACAAGACCAATTAACTGCATGAACTTGGCAAGGAACCAAGTTTCTAAAATAGATGTAATATCTACTTTAAACAGATTTTAGAAATCCTTAGTGGATAACATTCAAAAGACACATTCAAAAATAGCTGAAATGTACTGCATTAGGATCACTGATTTAATTATGTTACAAAGTTGATAGGAAATACTTAGGATGATCTATTAAAATATCGTTGAAAAGTATCTTGCTATTGTTAAAAACAAAAACCAGAAAATAAAAATGCAATATACCTTAAAAACAAGGAGTAATTTCATACTAAATAGACATATTGGCACATGGAAGTGCCCATGTGTTTTTTTTCAGATGTCCTCTTCTGAATACAGCTTTGTCTTGGGCAAATTGTTTGGAATATTGATAAAAGCAAATCTTTGTAAAGAGCTGAGTGCTAAAATGGGGAAAACTATGTGAAAAATAGCAACAGAAGTAACAGAGTAGTGGATCGCAGAAACATGCAGTATGAAAGATGGTATGGGCGAGATAAACTTTCATTCATCTAACATAATGCTGTATTTTATTTAAGATAATTAGGTTCTTGAAAGTGCAAATTAGCATTGATAATGTATCTAGATACAGAACAAATACCTCATAAAAAAATTTCTGAGAATTTACTGGAAGCCTGAAGCATCAAGGTCTGAGAAACCACTTACACCAAGTAAAATATACAACTGGTATTACTTGGCATATTATAATCTTCATACTAGTATTGAATGTTACTCATCATCAGTGTATTCCTTTGTACTTTGCACATGTCAGCAAGGACATGAGATCATTCTCAAGAGGAAAGTCTGTCCTGATAAGAAATTGATTAGCAGTACAACTTCATAATTGCTAGGCCATTTATCTAGGTAACCAAAACAGATCAGCAAACAATCTGCGTCCCCAAATTTTATTTTTCAATAAAAAAGTTTCCACTCAATTATTACAGCAAATTTGAATATTCTGGTTTTTTTGTTGGTTTGGTGTTTGATTTTTTTTTCCCTGCAAAACTAAGAATAATAAATGGTGACTTGAAAACAACTTACGAACTCTTATTTAGATAAATTAATTTAAGTCTTTCCTTTAGTGACTCATATTTCTCAAGAAAAATAGGTTGGGAACTGAAACATGTTGCTAAGATTATTTTTTTGTATCAGGAAACGAAATATTTGCTATAAGGAAACCTCAGAAATGTGCTCTAGGTACATTACTGCTGTATTTCATTCTAAATAATCTCGTCTACATTTCTCTACCCTCTATTTCCCCACCAAAACACAACCAAAAAAAAAAAAAAAAATTCAGTATTTTGCCTGTTTAAAGAACATATCATTCCCTGCAAGACAACTATGTAAGAATAAGAGCCTCAGGGCAGATTTTGATCTTACTAACACCAGTATAAATGAAGTGTCACTTTCTTGACTGGAGTAGATTTACAGTTAACTGTGATCTGAATAAGTCCTTAAAAATTCTGGTTTGGCCTGGGATGACCAGCTGCTGAAGCTCTCCCTGCAGACGATGTTTGAGCACTAGCACAGGTGGCCCAGGGAGGCTGTGGAGTCTCCATCCTTAGAGAAAGTCAAAGGCATCTGGCCGTGGTCCTGGGCAACTTGGCCCTGCTTGAGCACGGCGGGTGGATCAGATGACTTCCAAAGGGCCCTTCCAAACTCTGATTCTGTAAAGTCTCCTCATGGATTTTATGTTCAGTCAGTGCTGTCATTGCAGACAGGTCTAAAGTGATTTCACTACTCAGCCCAAATGGAAATGCTGCAAGGGGAAAGGCTCATATTGGTTTCCCATCACCAGGAAAGGAAAGAGTGCACTGGGAATCACACTGGGTGCGATACCCAATCCAGAGGGCTGGAAGAACTAATGGTATTGAAAGAGTGAATGTGGATTAAGGGAGACAGGGATGTCTACATCTGGGGCAGACAGAGTGGGAATGCAGGATAAACATCCAAATCAAAAAAGCTTTTTATACTGTCTCTCAATTGAACAACTTGTTTATTTCTTTTCTCCCAGGCAGCACAGATATGTACTGATCCGTGCTAATTCCCCATAAAGAGCTAATATTTCCTGAAGGCTGTGCCTTGAAATGAAGAATGGCTCTTAATGACAGTACCTGTTAGCCAATACTGAAGCATAGACTGTTTTACTGAACCCACTGAAGTAAAGGGAAAGCTTTAGAGATCAGTCATTTCCTTAACACTTGCTTGCCCTTGCTTACATCCTGACATTTAGCACTCCTCCTCTTCCAGTGTGCAACTCAAATGTGGCCTTGGTCACTGTCGTCCTTGTTAGCATGAGGTTGAAATGTCCAGCTGATCTGGGGGGAGAACAGCAGAATCGAGGGATCTAAACCCCAGGATTTTAGGTGGTTATGGTCTTTTTGTATGTGGGTAAAGCAAGATAATGCTGATAAATGTAAATCTAAATCCCAGAGAAAAAGACACATGCCAGAAAAGGTTTTGAAAATGCTGCCTCCCATAATGAAAGTATGGAAAAAAGGAGCTACATGTAAACATTAAAGTTCCCAAGACATATCTCACCCTGCCCCAGCTCCCCTTCCCTTGGTCCAATTCAAATAGTTGTGTAGAGGAAAGAAGAAGGAAAAAAGAAGGGAGAGAATTAATCAAAGAAACTCAGAAAAGTGAGGACATTCCCATAAGCTTCTACTTTTATCCCTGGAAACACCTTCTCAACTATTCACTATATCCAAGTGTTAAAGGAATTTTCTTTAATGCTTTGCTATTACGATCAGCTTTTCTATCATAATTTGGGTTTTTTACTTGTTTGTTTTCTCAGCACAAAGCCACAGCAAGGTTTATGCTTAGTTTACAATTGACCTACACTCTGAACATGCCCAGACAACAGGAAACTGGTTTCTTTGGAAACAGGAGCTACGTGAAATCCTTTAGTATTTGTATTCATTTCAAGCTGTTCTCACATATGTAACAATAAGGCACCAGACCATCAGCACGTGATTCAACTTCTCTAGGCAAGGTAATTAAGGGGAACACCACAGTGACACCCCAGGCCGGTAAAACAAATTGGTGCAATTTGAATAGGAACAAAACAAAAGTCCCATCACCTAAATTACTTCTTCTATGTAGAAAAGTTCTTAGTGGTCATAACAATACAGAAAGCATCAGAAACAATCTGAGTGACTTTTGTTCTGTGCAATGTGGAGATGTTACATCATCTTCCTGATGATATGGAGGCAGCACGGCCACATATATTGAAAGCTGATTTATGGAAAACAACACATTAGTCACTGATGGGACTAATAAAGCTAGTTTAAAAATATTCAAGCCAAACTGAAGACTTCCTAATTTCCCATTAATTCTGTTTTTGACTTTTAAAGATTGCAGCTGGACACTGATAGTCTGTCTTGGATACAGCTGAGACAGGGGAAGATGATACCAGTACTTTCAGCCCACTTTGTGCTCTGAAAGCAATTACTGGTCCCAAAATAGTCATGTCAGAAGAAACACATACCAGTTTCCCAGGCACTGCCTTTCACAGGGTGGTATTAACATAAATCTCAAGCTTAAGGTGCTTTAGGACAAAGTATAGGACTGTGAATAGCAGTGCCTGAGGAATCAGCACAAGAATATTGCTCCTGCTTCAGTTGCTGCTGGAACTATAACCTTTAACAAAGTTGTGGGCAGAAAGCAAAGATAGAAACATCTTATTTTATGTCTGCTAAATTTAAGCCCTCCCATCTCTCAGAGCTCAGTTTCCTCACTTTCTCAGAATTTTTCAGCAGATAGCAACTTTCCTGACTTTGCTGAGATTTTCCACAAAATTCCACGACATTTGAATGTGCATAAATCAAATTGTTCCTGAATTGTCTTTGATCAGGAATGTGTAGAGATCTTCACGGTGCCTTCACACTTACATTAGAACAGCAGGACTCTGCAGGACAAATAAAAAAGAGATAATGAAGACATCCTTCCTCATGCTTTTCCATTGAGGGATTCCAGGAAGGAAGGAAAGTTAGAGATTTTGAATACACCTGGCAGAAATAATCATATTTCAATCAGTGAAGACAAACCCAAAGCATTTAGTGATGAGATATTTTAATTATGATGACAGAACTGGATTTTATGAGGGAGCTACAATTATTTAGGTATTGAGATACAAGGGTGGAGAACAGGAAAACAATCAGAAGTTATGTCCACATGTGATACAGAGAAACAGAGACAGACATTATTCAGACACACACATGCATTCATGCAGATATTTATACAAAAAATGGTAAACAACCATGGTTTCAAATTCGCAGGTGAATACTGCTTAAGAAGAAAGAACTTTTTTCCTAGTAATACTGCCTGGGTTTCTATTTCACGGTAGGATTCTGTTACAATAGACAAAAATTTCAGAAAAATAGGATCTGGTCAAGGGACACTGACATGAGAATGCCTGGCAAGAGGAAACAACCACTCATTTCAATAAGAAGAGAAACAGAATCAGCTCAATTTAGCTTTGTTAGCCAGCTTCTCTAAGCAAATTAACATCTCTTAATGAACCAGGGTGAAATCTGCTGTAGACGCAAAGGTGTGTATATTTGTCCTTAATTGTTAAAAGACTATACATCAGTCTAATCAAAATATATTCAAAAAATTCTTGAGTTTTCAAGGTAAAAGTAAAGCAGCTACCTTACTGAAGTAGAAAAGATTAGAACTAGGATAACAGTTGGCAAGACTACCAGTTTAGAGTGATATTTTTTTGAGCCATGGCCAGTTATAGACTGTTTTAGCATTGCCAGTAGATTGCCAACATTGAGGGAGGTGTTGACAATCACAGCTGATTGGAGTCTCAGTTACTTTTCACCATTTTTTCGCTAAGGAAGCCATGTAATCACTGGCAGTTTCTCCACTGCTTTCAGGGCATATGTTTGCAAAATGTCTCAGTCAAAGCACAGGTATAAATCTGAAATGAGGCAGTGGTTTGGGGACTCCAAAGGCCAATGACAACTGGGCAAGAAAGTCAGGTTGATTTCCCAGGTAAGTCCATTGAAAAAAAAGGACTGCTCTGCAAAACTGCCTCTGATATGAGCTACTGTGGTGTAGCTACCACAGGTAATAGCTACCACAGAGCAGAGAGTTCTGCCACTCTGGCTGTTCCTGGAGACAGGGTGTATTTGTCAGTGCAAAAATCCTTTCTTACCAGGACAAAAGGCAGAGCATTAAATCCTACAGAAAAACCTCTTTGCCTCATTTCCTCCACTATAAAAGACTGAAAATATTGCTACCACAAAGGGTCTTTACAAAGAACCAGGAAAGATTTGGAGGTGTCCAAAATCAGTCGTGGTACATGCTTGAGAAAGAGAGATAACCCTCAGTAATTAGAGTACTTTTTCTTGATTTGGTGACAGAACTGTAACTCTAGGAGGGAGGCAGGAGTTTTAATCCAAAATGTGCATATAGCCTGAGGCTTTTTGTAGCCAGTGTGAAATACATCTAGGGAGGTTCTCTCCAGGCAGACACAGGGAAAGGATCATGACAGCATTTTTCTACTAGATCTTTCCTAATGCAAAAACTCCAGAGTTTGTTCAAGAGAAGAGGGCCTTCAGGCAGACCAACTCCTACCAAAAGAAAAATTGCTTAGGCCCTCAAATCCAGCTGCCTCCTGCTGGAGTTCATCCTGCCAAATAACCCTGAACATCAAGTGATGAAGCCTTCAGATGAAAGCTAGAAAGTTCTTGACCCTTATACTGGAAGCTCATTTCAGATCCTCATTCTTTGAATAATTAAAACTACCTTCTAATCCTTTTAATCCTCTGACTAAATTTCATTCTTCACAAGTGTCAGCAGCAACTCCTGATCAGTGCTTAGATGAACCAAGAATTCAAGAAGCATGATGACTTCCAACACAATTACCTGGAAAAAAATCTTGATGAGAGCAAAGCTGTAGTATTTCCTTTGCTTTAAAAGGACATACTAATTAGTGGGGGATAATCTATGCCATAGTTGTTCACAGAATACTATTTTATACTATGCACTTAACTCCCTGGTTCATTTTTTGCTACTTGTAAGACCTGTCTTCCCTAATTCACTCAGTCTTCTCCTTTACAGCCTATTAATTTTATAAGCATGATTTTATTAATATGCTCCTGTCAATAAACTGGAAGGTTGACTTGTCTTTGAACAGTGATGACTTGATATTAATAACAACATGTACTTTTTTTTTCTTCTTCTTTTTTTTTCAGATGGCACCATAGTTTACCATCATGGTCCAGAAAATTCTAAGGATTATGCTTTGCACACCTTTTATTAATGAGCTCTCATTTTTTGAGGATTTAGGAACTAAATCCAGGAAGACATTAAGAGACAAAGCCCAAGAAGGGTGGGGGACGTATGGCAAGCGTGATCAGAATCTTGAGTTATGGGGAACTGCAACACATAGAAGATAATTCTCATTGTTTTAGACAATGATTAGATAGCAACGGGAACTGAAAGATCTTAATTGAGTTACTACTACAAAGAAACGTAATCTTTAAATTTTCAACCTCTGGGTGACTTTATCTACAGTAAATCAAACGAAAAATCACTAATGATGAAGAAGAAATAATTAGTTTTTAATAATGCATTCAGCAGTTAAATAGGGTGTAATGACAACACCTCGTGTGCAAAAGTCTGTATCAGCACACAGATTCTGCTCATACAAGATGTTTTATGAATAGAGCTTAAAAAAGATCATTACTAAATCATAGAGCTCTGAAGAAGGCAGAATATCACATTTATTTTTTTCATTATTGCTTGTATTTCTGAAATAAAAATGTTCATGCATGTCCAGAGAGATATGGAACTGGATTATTTAATTTGTCTGAAAGTATCATCCTTGAATTTATTTTCTAAGAGAAAAAGCAAATTGTCGTTTTGTGGGGTTTTTTAATTCTATAGTAAACTGATCCCTCTTTAATTTATCTTGTACATATAATATATTTCTGAAAGTACATGGAATATATTCTTCTATATTATATCATAAATTTGAAGACTACATGAAGTCTTTGAAATTCTTTAGTGGAATGGGCATCATTAAAAGATGTGTCCTTGAAATGTGATCAGGAGGTAGAAATGAATAATTTTAAAAAGTAATCAAAGATTCTATATCTTTGTATGACGTTGCTTCTCATAAAGATTAAGACTGAATAATTTCTGCAGTAGAAACTATGCCTGATGTTTCCAGTACTATTTGTTCTCAGCTTACTGAATTTGTGAGCTTTTAATTAACCACAAGAGAGACATTTCTATTGGACACCCCAAGAACTCCACATGCAAAACAAAATAACTGCGGAACAACACATTTTGAAAATGACAATGAAAACCAGGATGAGATTTGCCATATCCTCATTTTCATGATACAAATTTGACGAGAAGTTTGCATGTGTTCTGAGAAATGCAGCTGTGCCTTGAAACAGAAGTCTGCCACTGACTCCTGCAGTGCCCACGACTGGCAAAATGTCAGAGGCTCTCATGCATTCTCCATGTTTGATCCTGACACAAATGCTTAATTCTGCAGCCCTTGAATAGCCTCAATACTGCAATGGTGTATGTAGAGTCAAGCTCATGGATGGATCCTTGCGGGATTGCATATTTTTGCGCTATTGATATTTCATCTGGAACATGGGAGATGCTAATTGCCAGCTTTGCAGTGTTCCCAGGGTGGCCATACTAATATTAGTTTGCATATTTGAACTTGCAATGTAGCTATGGCAAAAAACCTTACAGCGAACAATCTCAGCAAGGAATTAAAATTCCAGTCTTGTGCAGCAAACATTGTCCAGGAGCTCTATAAATTTAAGTCTTGGTAACAAAAAATCCTCTACTTATTAAATCTCAACAAAACACTAAACCATTACTTATCTGTTCTTTCTTTTACTCTTTCCCTTATTTGACAGTATATATCAGAACTCCTTGCAAAATTTAAAAGCAAACAATTTGGCTTTCTTAATCAAGAGAAATACTATAAAACAGCCCTTCAAAGGCAGAAATATAAGTAGAAATTATTTAGATTTTTAAAATTGCCGTAATAACTATCAGCAATTATAAAATCAGACATTTAAGATTCAGAATCAATTAAAATATAGTGTAAATATAGCATAATATAGAAGATATTTAAATTTATTTCATTATTAATAATTTCCTTTTCTTATTTATCTGCTTCAGCTGGCTTTTGCTCAGGAGCCTGAATAAGCACCTCATTGGCAATTCCAGCAGAAGTTTCATGAACCCTCCAGTCAAGGCATGAGCTGGTCACTGGCAGTCATTCAGTTCACTTTTAAAGTCTGAGACATGTACAGCAAACCCACACAAAGCTCAGAGGGTATCTGGAGGCCAGAAAGCTAAATACACATCTTCCAGGCTGATTTCCAGTGCAGAACCTGTATTTTCTGTAATTCTCCCCCAAACCCTGCAGCATTGACGCTGCTGCACTGCGCTGCCTCCCTGAAGTGAATGAGCTCTGTTCCTGGTAATTATGCAGCCCTTCAATCCACTCACTCCTAACTTTCCTTTCCACTGTGCTATATTTGACACGAAATGTTTAATCAGGTTCATTTATC
Organism: Pachycephala philippinensis; assembly: GCA_013397055.1. Classification (NCBI taxonomy): domain Eukaryota; kingdom Metazoa; phylum Chordata; class Aves; order Passeriformes; genus Pachycephala; species Pachycephala philippinensis. The sequence goes on along the minus strand of VWZT01011297.1, from coordinate 672,602 downwards.
ATGACTGGAACAGCCTGACTCATTCCCCATTTATAATTAGAAAGGATTTCATCTAATAAATGTTGAGCGCTCTCAGCTACCAAAGTCACTGAATGAAGAGTTTGCCCACCACCATGCAAGGCAGAGGGTAGATAAACCCGTTTTACATGGAATTAGAAGAGTCCCAGATTTCTTCAGAAAATTTTTAAAATTTGAGGCAGTAAAATGTTACTTGGGTTCTATGTAAAAGGGCCCAGCCTGGAAGTATGGAAGTAGCAGATAACTTATCACCTTTCTGCCTTGGTCAGTCTGTACCTAAAATGGTGGCAGTGAAGGCTTTCTTCCTTTGTTAAGTACTTCCAAGGAAGAGTAATTACTCATTCTATATCTGTAGAATATTTAATAACAATTTATTTCCTAAGCAGCTAATATCTTGAACTTGTAAGAAGAAAACTGTAATAATAAATTTAATGCAAAATTAACTTACAAAGAGCGGATTAAAAATACCCAACCTGTAGTCCTAAGGTCAAAATAAAACAATGAGAGATTTAAATATTTGAAGGTATTAAGATGGACACATAGAAACCTGCACTTCTTTATGTCTGCAGTCTAAAGCCACTCTGCATTTTTTGTACTTTTTATGGGGCTGTGTTTGCCCTATATAATAACACTGAGCAGTGCTGATTGCTTTAACCCAGCTGAGAAAAGGTAGATCATAAACCCTTGTCAATTAATTTAAACACTGCCTGGTCAGCCTTGAAAAAAAAATGCCGTGATTCCCTAAAATGGAGAATCCTCATCAGTTCCTATTGTAAAATAAGAGAAAGAGAACTAGAGTGGAAAAAGAAAAGCATAAAAGAATAATGCAAGGAACAATGGGTGAATAATAATGAATGAAATGTCCCCACTGCTGTATTCTCTCTGCCTGAAGGCCTTTACTGGGGAGGGAAAGAACTTGAAATGTGTGTGCTAAATTTTGAAGCTGTGTAAATTGGAATTTGACAGCTAAAACTGGCTAAACGAGCTGAACTTCTATGCTGGTAGGTATTTAACATATATGGGGCCATAACTTTAGCAATGAATCTTATAAAATAGGAAACACTCTGTAAGAATTCTTATAATGAAAAGAGAAATTTATGGAATATGAACACCTAGGAAGACCATAAAAATGAAGTGCATATGCTAGGAGGGAAAATTCTTTCTGCTAAGACATTCATTTTTTGGATACTTTTAAGGAGTTTAGGCACTTCCTGGAATATGATTGCTTTACTAAATACCAATTAATTATTTAACTTTGGTATTTGATCTAACCTAATACATCAGTTAAATGCTTAAAGCTAGGTAGGGTGAATGTAGGCCATATTACTTCATTTGTAGATTTCAAAGCATGTTAAGTTGGAAAATAAATAATAAATATCTTGTTATAAAAAGGCCACTTATTTTCATAGGATCATAGAATAGTTTGGGTCAGAAGGAACATTTAAAGGTCATCTAGTCCTCTGCACAATGAGCAGGGACATCTTCAACTCGCTCAGGTTGCTCAGAGCCCCATCCAACTTGGCCTCGACTGTTTCCAGCAATGGGACATCTACCACCTCTCAGGGCAAACTGAGACAGCGTTTCACCACCCTCATTTTAAAACAATTCTTCCTTTTCTCAAATCTGAATCTACCTTCTTTTAGTTTAAAATCCTTAACCCTTGTCCTATCACAACAGGCTCTGCTGAAACGTCTATCCCCATCCTTCCAGTAGGCCTCCTTGTTGTGGTTTAACCCCAGCTGGCAAATAAGTACCACATAGCTATTCATTCACTCCCCTCCATGCCTCCCCAAAGTGGGATGGGGAGGAGAATCAGAAAAAGGTAAACCCCATGGGCTGAGATAAGAACAGTTTAAGAACTGAAATAAAGAAAAATATAATAAAAAAAGTGTCAACAATAACAGTAATGAAAAGGGAGATAACAAAAAGAGAGGAATAAAACCTAAGAAAAACAAGTGACACACAGATGTGATGGTCACCTTCCAGCCAACTCCACACAGTTTATATACTGGGCGTGGTATGGTATGGTGTAGTTCTGTGGTATGGAATATCCCTTTGGCCAGCTGGGGTCAGCTGTCCTGGCCATGAACCCTCTGGGCTTCTTGTGCACCTGCTCACTGGCACAGCCTGGAAAACTGAAAAGTCCTTGACTTAGAATGAACAGTACTGAGCAACAACAAACCATCAGTGTGTTATCAAAATTCTTGATACCAAATGCAAAACAGAGCTCTGTGACAGCTACTAGGCAGAAAATTAACTATTCCACCCCAAATGAAGACCCCAGTACTGAAAGGGCACAATAAGGTCTCCCTGGAGCCCTCTCTTCTCCAGGGGGAACAGCAACAACTGTGTCAGCCTGTCCTCATAGGAGAGGTGCTCCAGACCCCTGATCATTTTTGTGGCCCTCCTCTGGACCCATTCCAAAAGGTCCATGTCTTTCCTGTGCTGAGGGCTCCAGAGCTGGGTGCAGCACTCCAGGTAGAGTGGCACCAGGGAGGAGCAGAGGGGCAGAATCCCCTCTCTTGACCTGCTGCCCACACTGCTTTGGATGCAGCCCAGGACAGGGTTGGCTTTCTGGGCTGTGAGTTCACATTGCTGCCTCATGTCCACCTTTCAATCCACTACCACCCTCAAGTCCTTCTCTGAAGGGCTGCTCTCAATCCCTTCATCCCCCAGCCTGTATTAGTACCTGGAGTTGCCCTGACCCAGGTGCAGCACCAGCACTCGGCCTTGTTCAACATTGCAAAGTTCCCACGGGCCACTCCTCAAGCTTGTCCAGGTCCCTCTGAGTGGCATCCCTTCCTCCAGGCTTGGCAACTGTACCACTCAGCTTGGTGTCATTTCCAAACTTGCTGGGGGTGTCTATTTCATTGATGAAGATACTAAATGTACTGGTCCCAGTATGGACCCTGAGGGACACAACTTGTCACCAATGTCCATTGGGACATGGAGCCATTGACCCCTACCCTCTGGATACAACCATCCAGCCATTTCCACTGAACTTACCAAGCCCATATCCCTCCAATTTAGAGAGAAGGATGTGGAGGACTGTGTCAAAGGCCTTACAGAAGTCTAGATAGAATAGACAGCTCTTCCCTTGTCCACTGATGTACTTAAAGATATTATTTAAGTTTGCTATTAAACCAATTTATTTTATAAATTTAAGGCAATATTATATAGCTATTTTCACTGACTGGTATTCTGAAAGGCAATTATACCCTGCTCTTAAGTTGATGCAGTTATGTCCCCGACTTTAACTGACTCTCTGACCATAATAACTTCTTCCCCACCTATGGCTTCTTACAGATTCCTGATCTTCACTTCAAAAGATCAATGTTTCATTATTGCCTCCGCCCCGGACAATTATCTATCCATTTCTGACTTCATTTCTCCCACTTTATCGTCCCTTTTCTTTTTCCCAGCTATTATGCATTGAACGCATTTCCTGCCCTCCCTCATTGCTGGCCCTTGTCTCACCAAAGTCAGACAAATCTCTTTCCTAATTCTCAGTACAAATCTTTCATGCCTACTGCATTGAATTCAGGAGGCAAAGAACAGAATTAAAACCCAACAGCTAGACAGGTTATGGTGTCTGCCAACCATTGTGCTACTTCCCAGCTCAGTGCTGCCCTGTGTTTGAACAGTGATTTCCATTAGTGACACCACCCCCAAGGGCTGACTTAATCTAACTCATCAGATCCTAGGGAATGCACAGCTGTTCCAAGGCTCTGCAGTGCTGCCCTGCCTTGACCTCTGTCCTGGGAGGGTCAGTAAAACTGGGGACCAAGAAGGCTTCTCTCTGCCATCCCAAATCTTTTAACACAGAGTAAAACACAATAAAAACTTGCCTCTGTATGCTGCATACAGTTGCTGCAAAGCAAATTATTCAAGAAGAGTATAGAATAGTTATCTAAATATTTCATTTTACTAGAGTAAAATAACCCATGCAATTCATAATTGATACAATTATGAATTATATACTGTAGGTCATTCCAGTTGACAAAGAAGATTTTAAATAATTTAAGACAACAAATCTATGTATAGTCATTAGAACACACAAATTAGCCCTTCATTTGAATGCATTGCTCAGCCTTATAAAGCTACACAAAACGTTTGTAAAGAAATGGAAATATAAAAACTTGCATATTTTCTCTTGCAATGAGCACCAAACAAGCAGAGACTTGAATTATAAGTGAGAGCAGTGACATATGCTAATGGATTTGTCATCAGGAGATAATGCAATGCCATTAACTCATCTCATTTCAGATTCTAGCAACTGCATGTCATGGTAGGTAACATAAGCTGCCTCAAGGTCCCAGAAAAAGAATCCAGAAGGAGAAAAGACTTTGTAAGACTATGGCTCACGGGTATATCTCACCCATGGTCAGCGATGTCTGTTTTAACTTTGTTGGATTTCATGTTTAATGAGCATCATATTAAAGAATGAGTAACTTGACTCACTAAGTCCTCTTAACTCTATTGAGAATGAATAGGATTAGCTGAATCCCATTATTTTTGTATAATAAATATGCACCAAGAGGAAAGAATGCTGATTTCTAAATGCAGAAACTCAAAACTGTCAGAATTACAACAAAACATGACCAAAAAAAAAATTGCCTTTCATACAGCCTACACAATCTCTCCTTTAGGTTGCATCTAATAAAAGCAGTTCTGACAAACATTTAAGTAAAAGAATTACTGAATTCATATATATTTGCACTAAAATCAATAGTATTAAGCACAGGTAAAGATCTGCTCTTCACACAATAAAATTAAAGATAATTTTCTCTTTAGTATTTGCCTTAATGGCATTATTGTTCATTTAACATAAGTAGTACAACAGTCTAGACCATAAATACATGCATAATATTGATTAAAACTTAAGCTACTATAAATGTTCTCCAGAGAAATTTGTAACAATTTACAACAGCTAAAGACCTTCCTCACTGATACCTCTACTATATGTTTATCTCTGTCTCTTAAATAATGCAAGTAATTATGTGCTTATCCAATGGACTGGAATGACTTGGAGCAATTCTAGTCTGCTGGATCTATAGGAGTTCAGTGTAATATATGATAAATATAGGTTCTAAAAATTTATTTTCTTACTGTGTAAATGTGTTAACATCAGCTATTAGAAAAAAAAAGTTCATGGCATTACAAGTGGGAAAAAAGCAGATGTCAGTGTCTTTGTCTGGGTTTTCAAACAGAAAACTCCCATGTGGATGGCTTTGCTGACTCCCAGATGAGTTTCAGTGATAAAGTAAATCCAGCTTTAGGGGTCCTAGTACCAGATCAAAGGTGCCATAACTACAAGACACAAAGTGCTGATCCTGTTCTAATGCACATTGTCATTTCAACTATGTCAAAATATTTTTGATAGCTTTATTATAATGGGAGGCTTCATTTTTTTTCCCAGGTTAGGCATTGGCAGTCCAGGTATTTTTCTGCTAGTCTAACCTGTTTTAAAAGCAGCATAAAATCAGTAGTGATTACTCTTGCTAAATCAGCATAAATGCAGTTGTGTACCTCCTCTGGATCAAATACGAGCTGTCAAATGACCTGAAAAAGCACAAATCTGACAGCAGGAAGGAAGTCACTCCTCCTTGAAACCCCTCTTGGACCAGCTTAAACTGTGGACTTTAGCCATCACCAGCAGGCTGAAGTCTCTCTGCATAAACAATGGCCAGCCTTAAAAGGATCCCATAAAGAAAAAGTAGTCTTCAGTAATTAGTTTAAACCATCATTTTCAAAAAAAATCGCTAATTCTGCATGACTGAAAAAACATGGGATTTGGAAACTTTATCAGATTGTAACAGATTTGGCCATATTTAAATATTAACATAGGTTTTCAGACACCTGAATGTGTATGCAGGAAAACCAAACTGAGCCTTGATTTCAGTGTGTTTATCATAACTCAGACTGAGTTTTTCCAATGTCTCAAAATTTTGGTACCAGTGATTTAAAAACAGTAAAATGAAGTTCATTAGAATATAAACATATTGGAGCTTCCATTCCCATTTCAAATTTTACTCATTTGATACCAATGCAATAAGGAGAATATTGCTGAAAATCAAAACGATAAATTATGTTCATTTTTAATTAATTAATACTTGGTTAAACATGGATATCTGAAGGCACAAATATGGATCTGTATGTTAGCAGCTAATTACTGAAATCAGTCACTAGTGAAAGCAGATGTGCAGAAACCTTTTCAGCGTATTTTTCTAATGCAATTTTCCTGTTTTTATTTGTAAATGTCTTTTTTAGATTCAGTAGGAAGAAAAATAACTTGATACCACTGTCCAGGTCAAATAATAGCATGTCAAGAAGCTATCTCCTTTCTCAGATGTTTTTCACATTCATTAGCAATCTTCCAAGAACTCATTTGGGCTGCAGAAACTATCTGTTCTTTGGAAGTGGTCTGTCAGGGCTGACATACAGAACAGTGTATTAAAACTCAGAACCACCACACCAAGGTGTGTCTAAAGCCTGGATCAGGATATAATTCTGTGCACATCAACACATGCAGAAAGCTTTAGAGGAGTGTTTGAAATCTGTAACACAGGCACCACAGCCACCAAGACACAACAGCCACAACCACTCCAAGTATCAAACCTTGGCCTTGTCTGAACAACCACCAGGTTGTTTCTTGATGAACAATAATGGTTTGTAATAGATTAAGAGCGAAGGAATCCAAACCTTGGATTCCTCAGTATACTGATATATGCTGCTCCAGCAATATCAAGTACCTGCTCTTTTCATGTATGTCTTAAGAGTACATCTTGTGGGGAAGTGGGCTGTAAAATTGGTGAGCCCAGTCCAAGGAGAAATGAAGGGGGAGATGCTCCTACAGGCCACGATTAGAGCTGCTGTACTGGTTTGAGTGACAATGTTTTGGTAGCGGGGTATACAGGGGTGGCTTCTGTGAGAAGGGGAGAAAAAGTTGCTGTACAGGAGCAATTGCAGCCAGCAAAGAGGGGAGTGAAAATATGTGAGAGAAACAGCCCTGCAGTCACCCAGGTCAGTGCAGAAGGAGGGGAAGGAGGTGCTCCAGGCACTGGAACAGGGATTCCCCTGCAGCCCATAATGAAGACTATGGCGAGGCTGCTGTGCCACTGCACCCAATGAAAGGACCCACACTGAAACAGTTCATGTAGAACTTGCAGTCAGTGGGAAGGACTCATATTGGAGAAGTTAGTGGAGGACTGTCTCCCACGTGAGGGACCCCACACCAGAGCAGGGGGAGAGTGAGAGGAGTCCTCCTCCTGAAGAGGAGGAAGCTGCAGAGACAATGTGTGATGAACTCGCCACAACCCCATTCCCCATCCCGCTGCACTGGTGTGTGGGAGGAGGTAGAAAATTCAGTAATAAAGTTAAGCCTAGGGAGAAGGGAAGGGTGGGGTCAAAGATTTGGATTTATTTCTCATTATCCTATTCTGATTTGACCAGTAATACATTTATTTATTTTTTTTTCTCCAAGCTGAGACTGTTTTGCCCATGATGGTAATTTACAAGTGATCTCTCCCTGTCCTGGTCTTGACACAAAAGCCTTTCACTTTATTTTCCCCACTGCTGCCCAGCTGAGGAGGGGAGTGATGGAGCAGCTTTGGTGAGCATCTGGCACCCAGGCAAGGTCAACCCAGCACAGCTGATGAAGAAAAGGAACTAAAAAGGAACAAAGCAGTTACTCTTCCTTTTCTGTCCAAACACAGACAGCTAACACAAGGAATAAAATACCAAAATTTTGCCTTATAGACACATGAAGAATGGGACAGTGGAGTCTGTAGCATGCAATGGGGATGTGGGAAATGGTTTCTGATGAAAAGTTGAAAGGTAACTGGTCACAAGGCACAGAGAAACTTCATGTCACTGTTCGGTTTGTAGTGCCCTGTCTCCTGCACAAAGTTACATGAACCTTTTTTAAATCCTAACTCATGCAACTGACAGAAAAATTGTCAGACTTTTCCAAACCCTTTGTGCCTACCATTTAATCAGGTATTTTTAGCTGNTTAGAATATAAACATATTGGAGCTTCCATTCCCATTTCAAATTTTACTCATTTGATACCAATGCAATAAGGAGAATATTGCTGAAAATCAAAACGATAAATTATGTTCATTTTTAATTAATTAATACTTGGTTAAACATGGATATCTGAAGGCACAAATATGGATCTGTATGTTAGCAGCTAATTACTGAAATCAGTCACTAGTGAAAGCAGATGTGCAGAAACCTTTTCAGCGTATTTTTCTAATGCAATTTTCCTGTTTTTATTTGTAAATGTCTTTTTTAGATTCAGTAGGAAGAAAAATAACTTGATACCACTGTCCAGGTCAAATAATAGCATGTCAAGAAGCTATCTCCTTTCTCAGATGTTTTTCACATTCATTAGCAATCTTCCAAGAACTCATTTGGGCTGCAGAAACTATCTGTTCTTTGGAAGTGGTCTGTCAGGGCTGACATACAGAACAGTGTATTAAAACTCAGAACCACCACACCAAGGTGTGTCTAAAGCCTGGATCAGGATATAATTCTGTGCACATCAACACATGCAGAAAGCTTTAGAGGAGTGTTTGAAATCTGTAACACAGGCACCACAGCCACCAAGACACAACAGCCACAACCACTCCAAGTATCAAACCTTGGCCTTGTCTGAACAACCACCAGGTTGTTTCTTGATGAACAATAATGGTTTGTAATAGATTAAGAGCGAAGGAATCCAAACCTTGGATTCCTCAGTATACTGATATATGCTGCTCCAGCAATATCAAGTACCTGCTCTTTTCATGTATGTCTTAAGAGTACATCTTGTGGGGAAGTGGGCTGTAAAATTGGTGAGCCCAGTCCAAGGAGAAATGAAGGGGGAGATGCTCCTACAGGCCACGATTAGAGCTGCTGTACTGGTTTGAGTGACAATGTTTTGGTAGCGGGGTATACAGGGGTGGCTTCTGTGAGAAGGGGAGAAAAAGTTGCTGTACAGGAGCAATTGCAGCCAGCAAAGAGGGGAGTGAAAATATGTGAGAGAAACAGCCCTGCAGTCACCCAGGTCAGTGCAGAAGGAGGGGAAGGAGGTGCTCCAGGCACTGGAACAGGGATTCCCCTGCAGCCCATAATGAAGACTATGGTGAGGCTGCTGTGCCACTGCACCCAATGAAAGGACCCACACTGAAACAGTTCATGTAGAACTTGCAGTCAGTGGGAAGGACTCATATTGGAGAAGTTAGTGGAGGACTGTCTCCCACGTGAGGGACCCCACACCAGAGCAGGGGGAGAGTGAGAGGAGTCCTCCTCCTGAAGAGGAGGAAGCTGCAGAGACAATGTGTGATGAACCCGCCACACCCCCATTCCCCATCCCGCTGCACTGGTGTGTGGGAGGAGGTAGAAAATTCAGTAATAAAGTTAAGCCTAGGGAGAAGGGAAGGGTGGGGTCAAAGATTTGGATTTATTTCTCATTATCCTATTCTGATTTGACCAGTAATACATTTATTTATTTTTTTTTCTCCAAGCTGAGACTGTTTTGCCCATGATGGTAATTTACAAGTGATCTCTCCCTGTCCTGGTCTTGACACAAAAGCCTTTCACTTTATTTTCCCCANATCCCGCTGCACTGGTGTGTGGGAGGAGGTAGAAAATTCAGTAATAAAGTTAAGCCTAGGGAGAAGGGAAGGGTGGGGTCAAAGATTTGGATTTATTTCTCATTATCCTATTCTGATTTGACCAGTAATACATTTATTTATTTTTTTTTCTCCAAGCTGAGACTGTTTTGCCCATGATGGTAATTTACAAGTGATCTCTCCCTGTCCTGGTCTTGACACAAAAGCCTTTCACTTTATTTTCCCCACTGCTGCCCAGCTGAGGAGGGGAGTGATGGAGCAGCTTTGGTGAGCATCTGGCACCCAGGCAAGGTCAACCCAGCACAGCTGATGAAGAAAAGGAACTAAAAAGGAACAAAGCAGTTACTCTTCCTTTTCTGTCCAAACACAGACAGCTAACACAAGGAATAAAATACCAAAATTTTGCCTTATAGACACATGAAGAATGGGACAGTGGAGTCTGTAGCATGCAATGGGGATGTGGGAAATGGTTTCTGATGAAAAGTTGAAAGGTAACTGGTCACAAGGCACAGAGAAACTTCATGTCACTGTTCGGTTTGTAGTGCCCTGTCTCCTGCACAAAGTTACATGAACCTTTTTTAAATCCTAACTCATGCAACTGACAGAAAAATTGTCAGACTTTTCCAAACCCTTTGTGCCTACCATTTAATCAGGTATTTTTAGCTGGAAATAATATTGGTGGTATGTGGAGCCTCTTTCATATCCTTTGCCTGTGGCTTTTTAAAGTCACTTAATGTGTCAAAACAAGTTCAACTGATTTAGGAATAGGGAAAGGGGTTCTTTTTTTTTGGGGGGGGGGTATTTTAATAGGAATATATTACTTTCTCATGTACAAGTAATAACATCTTAAATATTATGATATGGTATAGAAGTTATGGTCCTGGGTAATTCAGCATAAACTTTTTCATACCACCACATGGAATTCTCTGTGTAGTCCTAGGATTTGGTTGCCTGCTCACGTTTTAGTTGTTTCTATAATAAAAGCCCAAGTTCCTTAAGTAACTCATGAGGAGCAATGAATAACTTCTTATGTAGCAGTAATAAGAAGATGTAAATGGTAGGTCTCCAAGTAGACCTTCAGATCTTTAGAGTCCTTTAATGGAGGTATTACTGAAGTGCTTATCTAGGTCGTTAGAATTTCCATATCTTACAGGTTACTGAGGAAAAGCTTCTAATGCCACAAGGACTCGATAACGACTGCAGTATCATTTTCCAATTTACTGTGAAGTTGTATTTTAACAGAGCTATAAACACAACGCATAAGTTAAAACCTATTGGAAAAATGAAAAGTAGGTGAGGTATTGAAGATCAGGTCAGCAATAGGTCATATTCTTGAAAAAACAGCTTACTAAAGACAGGGGATGTAGAGCAGATAATATACCAAAACAATTATAAATAACAATTGTGTGCAGAAAAATGAAGACAATCTCCTCCTTAGTGTCCTCAGCTCCAAGTGGCACAAATATATGCAGTTAGAAAATTCTCAAATCGTTAAAGTAAATACAATAAAAATTACTGGTGTTCATTTAAGTCCTGGGTTTGTTCAAAAAGGTGCTGGTTCTGCATTTGCCCACAACTGGGCAGGTTTCTGGACCTATGAGGACTTCTTAAGTCTTTAAATAGGGATCTGGTTAGGTGTAAGTGTCCTTCCAAACAACCATCACTTGAAAGACTGGAGTCCAAACGGGAACAAAACACAACCACTGAAAATAGTGTAAATGTCACAATGTTGTAAGATTATTCCATCAGTACTTCTATTGCTGCTACAAAAAAACACACTCTAAAAAGCAAGACACTGTTTTATTACACAGCTCCTTCAATCACAGGCGTATTGAGACTACTGTGATTTTATGCTGCATGCACCTGAGCACAAACAGACTGATAGAACACATTTTAAATAAGCAGTAGATACACTGAATAGCAGTAAACACCAAAATCATTGAGACTGATTAGACCTTAAGTCTACATAGGGATGTTGAATCATCTCACATAAGATACTGAACATCTGTGTGCCATTATTCAATATGTGATTGCATATTTTAAGTGTATAAGCACTTTTCATTATTAGTTTCTGCTGGCCTACTCATGAATTGTTGGCCTAAACATCAAATTTATTTCTAAGTTTTTCTTCATAAAAGTTATCCGGTTCCTTCATTAATTAGCATTTTTATTTAATAATGCTGTGATGTAACAAATAGATTTCCTAGGAGAACAAAAATTTATTAAAAAATAAACTGGAAATTATGAGAATGGATCAATACATCTGTGGGAATGTTTGGTGCTTCATAATATATTTTATTAAACACTTTCTTCAAAGAAATTAATAATAATATTAATAATAGTAATTCTAAATAAAACATAGGACACCACAGACATATAATAAGCAATTAACTGAAAAGGGATCCAACAACCCAAACTTGCTAATGACAGCACTGTAGAAGACCCTAATGGGTATCACTTAAATTATGAATGAGCTCAATAATGAAAGCAGACAATTTAAATAATTACACAGAAAATGAATGAAAACCTAATTTTAAAGCACACACCACACACACCGGAGCAAAACAGAAACACTTCACTGAAGAAAAAGCTGAATGAAGTCAAAGAATTTTTAATACAGCTTTTCCTTTTGCAGCTGAATTGAAGGTCTTAACAAATCTTTCAAAAATCCGGTCAAATGTTTCTGTCACAAATAGGAAGGATACATCATAATTCTGTTAAACATATCCTTCAGAAAGAGAAGGAACAAAAGTTTCATTTATGATGGCTATGGTGCATATCTTTCTTGAGAAACTCTACCATTAGAAGCTGACAGTGTTTCTGTGCTTTCAAAACCATTCTATTTAGACAAAACAATGTCTGAGTCATTTTCCCTATGTATCTATGCTTCTCACCTCTCCTACTACATTATTTGGGGCATTTTTATCTCTAGGAACATTGAACAAAACAGGTTTAATTCTGAAGGAGTGTCTTTCTCTCCTGAAGCTTGCCTGTATTTCATTTCCCATCTGATAATACTCTCTTTCTGAAGGTAATACCAAATCCTGTTTTACGTAATGTGATGGTCTAAATATTGCTATGGAATTTGGTGAGGAGGAAGATTTATTCTCAGAAACATTATCATTAGACAGAAAAATATATTTTCAGAAAGAAGATAATACTAATGGGTTTTCTCCCCACTCCCCAAAAGATAAGGAATATTTTTGTCTGGTAGCTATTATGATCAGACACATAATGCATGCAGATACACTCTGCCCACCTTTATCCTCAAAGCACTGGGTATTCATTCTGCTGTTAGCAGCCTCCCCCGACTCTCAGGTCTGCGAACCACACAGTATGACTGTTGACTTGAATTCTTTTAGTCCAACTCACTCATCCCTACTTCATGGGTTTTTGTGATGGACATGGCCTTAAGCACAAGGAACAGCACTTTCACCTGTAAAAGACTGCAGACTGATGGAAAAACATCCCTTCTTCACCCTGTCTTATTAACAGTGGATGAGTCAGAAAGGAAGATGTAACAGGATACCAAGTTGGAAATTATTTTGTAACAGGCACTTTCCAAGTTTTCCACATGGTGTCAGTGGCTCCTCTCACTTTTTTTGAGAAGAAGAAGTTAGATTAATACATTTCCAAACTCATCTATGGTGTCACATTGCAATTGTACATTGACTGTGTAAATACTACTCGGGTAGTACTTTTATCACTGATGCCATGCACCTCAAAAATTGTTATGTTTGCACTTTAAATGAAGAATTTGTTATTTTGTGTTTGACTAAACACTTCTCTTTAGCGTCTTTCTCTTAACCAAATTGCCTTATATCCTAAGATAGGCAAACATGCAAAATAACAAATATCCTCTCTCAGTAATACCAGCCTAGCACTGAACAAACCTTTTATCCAACAGATAATCCATTGACAAAAGCACTACCCCTTTCACGCACCCAAGAAGTCCAAAATAGATGTTTTACTTTAATTGCACTAAATCAATAGACTGTCTTGCAGAACATTCTTATTGATTTATGACTCATGACATATATTACAGCCACAGCTATTTTTAGTGTCTCAGTAAAAAGGAATTACGACTTTGTTCAGAAGACAAGCCATACAATAATATGTGCATTGCAAATGTTTAACTGGAATTTTAGATTTATTTCTTATTGAAAATTAATTGACCTTGGTTTCTTTATATTAAAAAAAAACACAAATTACCTTTTAAAACTAGCATTTAAAGTGTCATTCAGTGAACATATTGCACCTTTATTACTTGAACTTTCAAGAACTTGGATGAAGAGAAAGACAAGAAGATTGCAATGTCATTTACTGCTCCACCTGCATATGGCACTGTGCTCTGTCAACATGCACTAAGCCATGTAAATAGTGTCCTGCTGCCACACTTTCCTGCTGACTTTCCTGATGCCCAAGCAAATTTTTCTCTGAGGATAATCTGTAACTCTATCAAGGTTCTACCTTGCTATCTGGATGGACAGCAAGGCAAGTTTTAACCACAGCCTTAATATGCCATCCAAAAGGCAGTTTAGGCACATGCTAATAGCCCATATTCCCTCTTTATATAGTCCTTACTACTATTAAAAGTAGTAATATTGCTAAAATGTTCTTTATTCTTGCCTTTAGTCCCAGACAGTAGTGACTGAAGAACAATGGTCACCAGACAGCAGGCAGGAGGGAGAATGTCCTTTCCCATAGATAAAAATCTTACCTTTAACAGACTCTAGAGATTCCTGTGAAGAAAGATTACAGATATGCTTCCTAATGCTTTACTTTCTTTTTTTTTTTAATTTCCTTTATTTTTTTCTCTTCTCTCTAAGGTAGCTTTCAGTGAAATCTCTGAAATCAAATACGTTTGGTCACACTTGGCTAGATTTACAAGGAAGAGCTTTCCTTAGCCATAATGCCCTTTGGTTTGGAATGCTCTGCGTAGTCAGTCATCACTGCCATAGCACATGAAATACATCTCCTCTCAGGTATCTTAAGATTTCTCATTGAAAATTGCAGAGACACAGAAAATGTAGCCAAAGTGCAGGTGTCAAACCGGTACCCTGCCAGTTACTTCTAAATCTGGAGGCTGTGTTTCCAGGAACAACCCCACTGGCTGTGACAGATAGGCATTTGTTTTTATGTGAAATCCTCGTGTCATACCGCTTTTGGGTCCCTTTAGGAAACCAAATACTGGCTGTCACACACACCCTAAAGTCATGCACATGCACTCCTGTCCCCTAGCACACCCACAGCAGCACCTACTCAAATAGACACAGACAGCTCCAGCTGCACCAAAATGTGCTACAGGCTGGCACTGAACCATCGGAGAAGCTTTCGGGAGAATTGTGCATTTTCAGAAGTCTGTACTACCACTAATTTTGGTTTTTCAAAGGCGAATGCACTCTGATTAGAGTCTTCTTCTGTGCATAATATGTTTTAAATAAAACACATATCTTTGCAGTTTCTGCAGCTGGAAATTATAACAGGGGAATCATTAGTACTACTTTTAGTGTACAGAATGAGCTATTATGAAGTATAAATATAACCTACACCTTTGATACTGTATGCAGTACATCACTTTTCACATTTATTTTTTTTGATAGACTATCTGTCACTTTGTGAGAACTAGGAGACATAGATTTATGAATTGATAACAGATCACAGAGTATTTTTCTTCTGGGTTAGTGCTGGAAAATCACTTCTATTCATAGCCTGCATGAAAGGAATTAGTGACCTCAATAAGTTACTGAAAAATCCATCCAGTGCTGAAAAGTCACTACAGCATCTATTATTATAATAAGCCTTACCATTACAACACACCAGCACTGGCACATGAAGAGATATGCAGAGCCTGATCTAAAGCCAGTAAAGGAAATGTAACAATGCTGATATGTTCTCTGTACCATATCAGCGACCAGTATTTACACTTTGGGCCACATTTTTCAAAAGTAAGCACTTAAAGGAAGGCATCTTAGGCTGTATTCACATTTTTCTAGAATTCTGAGCAGTTTCTGACTGCAGAATACAAAGAAATGTGTACATGTAAAAATCAGAGGTTCATTCAGGAAGGACTGTTGATATTTAATTTGAAATATCTATTACTGAATAGTCAGAACGTGCCAGTATGTTTTACTTCAGATTTTTTTTTTAAAGAAAAGAAATTTCTGAGGATAAAAATGTGTACACTATAAATTAACATCTACAATAATACCATGGAAAGTGAGCTGTACGCTGCATTTCACTGCATTGTTACCTACTTTGAGGCATTATTTTGCTCAGTTTCTCAGGTATATAGCTTGACTTACATTTTGTAACAGAAAATAATTACAAAGCAAACCCCAAAAGTTATGGATATTCCCAAATGTTCTTGATGAAAGAAATAACTTTATGAAAAGTGAGCTGACATTGTGGTGGTGCAACCTTTAAATCCATTAACACAGATCAATTAGTCAGAAGGTGGATACCACTGCTATTAGTACAGCTTTCCAACAAAACTGCTACAAGCAGTGACATGAAATTTCTTTCAGAGGGAACTGCAAAGTGAGTGTTTAAGGATAAATTAACTGTTTAAAGTAAAGTTAGTCTCTCATTTATTTTCTATACAGCTACATATATTTCTCTATGGATATGATGATGATAACATAGAAGAACTGTACCAAAGCATGGATAAGACAAGTGAGGAAGTCACTGCCTTGGAGTACTCTCAGTTATGAATTCTGCTTGACTACGGAGTGTGGAAAAGGACAACAGGAACACAGTGGGAGGATACTGTTGCCGTACACCGGGGCAACATAGTTCCAGATATTGCCTTACACCGGGCCAACACAGTTTGCAGTATAACATTGCAGCACCATCTGCAGTAATCACGCATGGGAAGAGCTACAGCGGCTCACCGACCTTATGGGCAAGAGCTACAGCGGCTCACCATCCCTCTTAGAGGCACGGTCACCCATAAAGCAGTCCAATCCCAGACTTGCTTGGGCAAGAGCTACAACAGCTCACCGTCCTTCCCAGAGGCACGGTCGCCCAAGGCAGTCCAATCCTGGACTTTACATGCGTAGGCTACTCACAGCTCTCCTGGGCACACCCCCGCCCAGGGATTACGCGCCGGCCGGCTTTTCCACTTCCCCCAAGTGGATTGCAGTCCATGAGGCTCATACTGCCAGAGGCTTCCAGAGCTTCTAAGGCTCAGGCAGTTATCGCCGCGATACATACAAACACAGGCACCAGATGTCAGAGTCCAAAGAGTCCAGCGTGGCGTAGGGTAGCAGGCATCAGCAACCAGAGGCAGGCATCCACAGGCTCCAGCTCAGCTCAGTATCTGCTGCTCTGTGATCCTACAGCACAGCCCTTATATCCATCATCCCTTGGGCTACTCATGTGCTTCTTGTTGTAGGAATCACCACACCTGCATTCAATGCTGGCATTCCCTCTTCCCAGGGACACAGCCGCAAGCCATGAGGCCAAGGCTGCCTACAGCCCACTCTTGTAACTGCACAGGATACATCACACAGATCAGAGTTCCATGAGAAAATATGTGATTAACACTGTTTCCAGTTTGCTCTATGAAGCAAAGAGTGGAGCAATCTGAAAAAATCCCGATTCCACGAATTAGGAAAGGCTGTGCAATTACAGTGCACAATATGCAGATCATCCCCCTTAACCTGAAATGTCCATGTAAAGAAAAAAATTTATCTAAAGCTTTTCAAAGGACACCGGAATATTCCCATTTTTCTACCTCTTCTGAGGGTGAATGTACAGAAAAACATTTGAATTAAAATAAAATAATACATAATATCTTTTTCAGCTCATTATGCAATCACTACCTAAAATAAACTAGGATAATAAAGAAGAAATCTACAAGATTGTAATCTCAGTTTTTTGTCTGTGCAGCTCTGTACACTCACTGTGTACAGAAGAAAAAACCATCTTTTTTGAGTGTGTCCTAAACCAGCATCAATTTAGAATAGCACATACATAGGATGTATAATTTTACATTCCCCCTGTGTTTTCAAATGGAAGCAAAAGAAGCACACCAAATAAGAAAATGTGATTCACTAAAATCAGATGCTGGTCTTAAAGAGCTTACAACTTATACAGTAGGTCTTGCAGTGAAGCCTGTAACCTACCTCAGGATCTTGGGAAAGGAATAAAAATCAAGGTCTCTGGAAAGAGACCTTCACATCTTTGGAATGTATTTTCCAATTTTAACAAGCTCAAATTCACTGCAGAAAATGCACCAGGGCAGCACAAGTTTTCATACAATGAAAATATGAACAAAAAACTAGTATGCTAGGTATTGACGTGGTTGGATCTGCATTAAAAAAATAGTTTCTCTGGAGCTGGGAAAAAAAAAGGCATGTTTCAGTCCATTTGTGCTGTAAAACAGAGTACTCAGGAGCTAATAATACAATGTGCTACTGCAGATCGTACAGTCAGATTATGACTTCCCCTTACGCATGGCTGAGCTGTTTCTCTCACTAGTACTTCTCCCCAAACAAAGATGGATGGCTTGGAAAAACACTGGGCTTGGTGTTTATCTCAGATGAGTGTAAATCAGGAAAAACAGCAAAGTCAATGGGATTATTGTACTATAAAATGGATGGGAGAGCAGGACACAGCTTCCTGCCTGCAACACATAGAGTGACATTTTAAAGCCACACTTTTAATTCAGCAATTTCTTTTGCTAATCTGGGATCATTTAAAGAGTTTTGGGAGTTCCCCTCCCCCAAGTGTGACACCTTATTTCCTTGCTTTAAATGCCCCAAAGTCTAATGTAGCATCGCTGAAGCTTGGTTAGCTCATCATCTGCCGCTGAGCAAACCTCTGCCTGCGAGGTGCCCCCAGCCTGGCCCGGGGGCCACGCGCTGCCACTGGCACCTAGATGTGACCTAACACAGCACCAGCAGTGCTCAAAGATGTTTCTGTGTCCGGTCCCCTGCACAGCAGCAAGGCCAGGGAGTGGCAGAGGACCCTGGCATTACCTGGATGTATTCCTCTGCTGGGCTGGGCTTACGGGGGCTGTGGGAAGAAGGAACAATGGGGACATTTTAGTGAAGAGCATGGAGTGGCAAGAGGGCTGTGACACAACTGGCATTTCAAGTGCAGTGAACAAGGAAAAACTGCATTTTCATATTAATGACATTTTAGAGAAAGGAAACAGGCAAGCGAGACAAAGAAAAGGGCATATTTCTGCTTCCAGAAGAGGCTCCTCCATTTAAAGATGTGGCACAGAAGAGAAAGGACCATTGTATTTTCTGCTAATTATCCTACATGTCCACTGTTCTGCTGCCTGCAGTGCTGAGATACGCTGGCACCAGGGATGCGTCCTCATCTTTAAATTGTCTTTAAATCAAGATGCAAAGCCTTTCATAAAGATACGCTCAAATTCTACCAGAGGTTCTTAGGGCTAATAAGGTTTGCTAATTTAGTGAGGAAAAATAATTCCCTCTGATTTAGGGATTATCTGAAATTCAGTGTTTAGAAGAATGTTCTGTGAAATTCAGTGAAATTCTGTGTTTAGAAGAATGCAAAAAGTTGGACTACTTGATCAGAATGGTCCTTCCTAGCTATAAATATCTATGCAGCTATCTCTCATGATCCATCTAGAGCATAAAGACCAAATAATGCATTTTCCTAGTTTAAGACTGATGAAACTTTTCAAACATAAATTATTTAGAGTCTTTGAAAAATAATACAGATACTAGAAAGAATACTATTTTAAAATCAGTAGGAAAATGTATATTGACTATCGTTGCTTGAAGTTCTCAAAGTAGAGAATATATTTTTTAAAAAACCCCAAAGAATATAACATAATATTTGGAAAGAATTATTTGGCAGACATTATAAGTTATTTTCATGTTAACATCCCACTTTGGCAGTCATGGCACAGGCTTTCCAAGAGACTTCTACCATAACTTTAAAGGAATTGTACCTTCCGCAGTACTAAACAAAATGTAATGTTTACTGATACCAAACTGTGCATTGATCTATGCAGTCATCTGAAAAGGAAGAATGGTCTTGCAAACAGGATGGGGTAGGGCTGGATAAGACCGTTTAGGATAGAAATGGAACTGATAAGAGCTACTACCAGTTTGTGCCCATTTCTGTCCCTTGATGCAGTGCACGTGCAGGACTTTCAGCACCATCATCATCTCACTTTAAAAACGTAAAACCTTAAGATTGGAACTTATTCCTACTCAGACAGGAAATCTGGGCAATGCTGAAGGCTAAGCCTAGTCCTCCAAGTTCTGCACCTGTCTCTCTATTCTCAACAGGTTGATTTCTAGAAATACATTGTAGTGGAACAACCTTCTGTGCTGAATACAATTCTGAATTTTGGATAAGACTTCAGAAATCACAGTGTTTCTGCTAAGGTCCTGCAGTATCACGGTAGTATGGGCTTTTTTGTAAGATGTATTTAATGAGGGACTTTATGGATTCGTTCTGGTCTCTGAGAAAGTACTTGTGTCGCTTTGCAAATGAATGAACAATGAAAGCTCAGCTTTACAAAGTAGTGGAGAAGAACAATACTGCATTTATTCCCTACGGAAAGGGCACATTTCTTTTCCTTCCTTCCTTCCTTCCTTCCTTCCTTCCTTCCTTCCTTCCCTTCCTTCCCACAAAACACACATTCCCTGCCTGTTTCCCAAGATTTGTCCACAGTTTACTGAACTCCCTGCACATGAAATATTAATAAAACTATCACAACATCTCTCTTATTAGCCAGCATTAACAGTATATGTTCCTTAAAGCTCAGCACACAGCAGAATCAAAGCCATGTTCACCTGCTGAGTTAATCCAGGCTCTAGGCCAGTTTGCATCCCCCCTTAACCATCACTGCAATTTTTTAATTCTTCACATGTAATCTGCACCCTGGGACCTCATCCTGTATGGGCACATGCAGTGCTTACTGACTTTAATGATCACACCTTCCTGCTTCCCCTTTCCTGTGCTATGGGCAATGGCTCACATGGCATCTTGCCCAGGGAGCTGGATGAGTGTGGAGGCTGCCATGCCTGCCAAGCCCCAAAACATGTTTGAGAGGAGGGCAGTGGAGCCAGCCAGCACACTGGGGTCTGCAGGCACAGGTGGGCACAGTCAAAAGGGAAACAACCACTGGTGTGAGACTGGGCTGTGTCCTGTGAAGGAACACGTGACAGTGCAGGAGCTGTGCTATAAAAAAAGGGTTTTGTTTGTGTTAAGATAAGGACAGCATATGGCTTGGTAATTGCCTTCAAATCCACTCCTGACTTGGCAGAGTTTAGCTAAACCAAATCAGTCTTTTGGAGGTTAGGCCAAGAGCTGCTTCAGTTTCACAGGCCATGTTGCATTTCATACGATGCCTATTTATAAAATCCTAGCTACATTTGTAAAGTTAGCGTAGAAACAAAACTTCTGGAGAAAAATCAACTTTACAGGAGCCATCTGTGTCCCTTCCCCCCTTTAAACTCAGATCACAACTTTAGCAAGTTTCTTAGTTCAGTATGAACCATAATAAAACTCCAAAGCTGAAGGTCTCCAAACTTTTGTTGACATTTTGTCTAATGGGAGAAGACAAATTCTGAAGTTTTTACTAAGAATATGTAGGGTTTCTGAAGTGATGTTACTTAATGTTATTATATTGGCCACAGAGTTTGCTCTATAATTATTCAATTCAAACTTGTTCTGGTGTATCTGGTATAAAAGCAAGAAACATCTGATCATCCAAACCCATTCTCATCTACAGGCTAGGAGCTGTGTGCAGAGATGAATGCTCTTACCAGAGATACTAGGCTGAAGTCACTGCTCTCAGAAGATCTGACCAAGCAGTTATGTTTTAGACCGGGATTTATGTACACATCATGCTCTTCCCAGCCATATTTGTCTGCTCTGTTTTCTTATTATGGTGATGAGGTGAAATGTTTAAACATTCTGTCTTTGTGAGAACTTCACAGAACGTGACTGTAGGATTTTCGCATATCCCACTTAGCTGTCTGCCTGCAGTAACAAAAGCACAGGCCAGCAAGAGAGGAACACTGCTTATGTGCATGCACTTACTGTCATTAAAAGAGTCAAGCAGTTTTCTGCAGTAACTAGAACTTGAAAAAAACAAATAAACCACAAATCTCTCTAAAATCGAGCTCATGCTATTTCTGCAAAGTGCTTGTTAGATCCCTGATGAACCCACTGAGCAGCTTTTGGATGTAATGTACTGTGGCCCCTCTTTTAGGAAAAGGCAATTGAAGCAACTGCTTAGAGCTTGTCTGATGGCTGCATGATTTTCCATTAAATAGACACAATGACCACCCCAGCTTGAGGATGTCATCTCTATGATGCCATTGGCATTGGCATCTGATCTTTTTGAAATCTATATGAATTTTATCACACAAATTCTCTGCTGAAAGGACTAGCTCTACATAAATTCTCTGCTGAAAGGACTAGCTCTCTCAAGAACAAGAGGCTAGAAGCGGGAATAGATTGCCTTCCCCATTTGCCACCAAAAATGAACAGGAAATTCTTACCTTCCGACAGCTCCGAGCAGTTCAATAACTAGACTGATTTGTTATTACTGCTGCTATTCCTCAAAAAAAAGCCCTTTGCCTCATGCACCTTTCCCCTTTTCTTTCTCTATTTAGGTAAGTAACAAATGAGGAAAATAAGCCTTAAGTAGGAATGTCTGATCTGCAGTGTCAATATTACTAGGAGCACATATTTATCTACTGCATTGTGCTGGCATTTATCCATTAGAGAACATTAAGGAAGAGATCTGTGCAAGCCTGGGGAGTATTAAGTCCGCAGGCAGCCAGACCTATTCTGCCACAGACTGGCAGTGGCAATTACAGAGCTGCCTCAGGTGAGGAGCACTCATTTAACTGAGCTCCCTGTGCCCTGTCTGCAGCTTCACACAGATCTCCAGACATTGAGCATCTCTTCATCATGCCCGTGCAGCTGCCAGCTGTTAAAACAGGGATGAAATGGCCTTCTCTCTGTGACCTTCTGGCATTCCTGTTCCATGGGTCCTCTTCCCCTTGATTATGTCTTAAACCTAAATCTAAGCTGTCCTTGGGATCTCCAAAGCACCTCTTATGCTGGCAGCTGCTGTTCAGTGGAAGAACTGCCTCAGTACCTCCAGCAGAGAGGGGTAGATGCGTGCACAATGGAAAGAATACCAGCCAATTTCTGAGGTTTTGTGGCCGCAGGAATGTTTTGCTTACTAAATAGAGTCATATTCTCAGCCGCAGAGCTTACATGAACCCTCAACCACACTGGCTAATGCAAATTTCCTCTCTCTCAGTGCCCTTCCTGCCCAATAGATCTCTATGCCTATGAATAGCTAATGTATTTCACAGGAGCAGCCGCAGAAAGATAAATTAATTTAAACACTAGCAAGAATTCCAAAGAAAGAAATACAGTCAACAAGGCAGAAATTCACACCTCAATCTTCTGTTTTCCAGCACCGCATGTTCACCCCTGAGTTTGCCCCACCATCCCGCAGGCAGTGCCCTGGCAGTCAGGAGAGCCAAGTGTGTCCTGGGGGGCATCAGGCACAGCATCAGCAGCCGGGCAAGGGAGGGGATTCTCCTGCTCTGCTCTGCACTGGGGCAGCCTCACCTTGAGTGCTGGGGGCAGTTCTGGGCACCACAATATAAAAAAGATACTAAACTGCTAGAGAGCGTGAAAAGTAAGGCAACAAAGATGGTGAAGGGCCGTATGAGCAGCTGGGGGCACTTGGTTTGTTCAGCCTGGAAGAGAGTGAGGGGAGACCTCGTTGCAGTTACAGCTTCCTCATGGGGGGAAGAGGAGGGGCAGACACTGATCTCTTCGCTCTGATGACCAGTGTGACAGTACCTGAGGGAGTGTCCTGAAGTTGTCTCAAGGGACGGTTAGGGTGGATATCAGGAAAAGGTTCTTCCCCCAGAAGGTGGCTGAGCACCGCAAGAGGTTCCCCAGGGCAGCGGTCACAGCACCAGCCCGACAGAGTTCTAGAAGCGTTTGGACAATGTTCTTGGGCAAATGGTGTGACTCTTGGGGATGGTGCCGTGCATGGCCAGGAGTTGGACTTGATGATCGTGGTGGGTCCCTTCCAACTCAGCACATTCTGTGATTCTGTGGGATTTCTTTCCACTCTCCTTTTATCCTAACCTAGCATGAATTATTTTAACTCCTTTTTTTTTTTTCCCTTGTAGGAATGTTGCTCTATTATAATTCTGTTATATACAAATCTATATCTTGCAATTTAAAGTTTTCACTTAGGGAAGAGTATGAAAAATATCCACTATTTTTTCACAATTAAAATTTTGAAGTCAGTATTTCATTACAGGTTTGGAAAACAGGGACTCTTTAAAAATTATTTTGCATTTCCCAATCTTGCTGACTTGCTGAGTTTTCCAGCCTGAGATCTGATGAATCAATACTACATTATTATTACTTACACCTACAAAAATATAATTAGAATGCTAAATATTATTTCAATGCTTTGAAAATCTCATATCCGTTTCAATCAGCTGCCAGCTCATGAGAAGGAGGTGGTGACTTCATGGGAGAATAGAAAGAACAGCAAATTTCTCGGAGTAGCTTGGAATGATTCACAGGAGAGCAATAGTGGGAATTGCAGGGCTCACAAATGACGATCAATAGACAATCTTGAGAGTGAAGCCCTTTGTGCAGCCACAAGATATCTATATCAGCTGTGGGAGTGCTCTGTGTGAAGC
Organism: Pachycephala philippinensis; assembly: GCA_013397055.1. NCBI lineage: Eukaryota > Metazoa > Chordata > Aves > Passeriformes > Pachycephala > Pachycephala philippinensis. Next base: position 648,274 of record VWZT01011297.1, on the reverse strand, counting down.
CATGAAGCAGAGTGTGAAGATTGGGTGATGGGCTGAAAATGGTGTGAGACCCATTGGAGGGTCCCGTGGACACACTGTACCAGTGAGCTGCACAGATGGGCTGTGTAAAGCTTGCTGTGTTCATAAATTAGTTTGGAGTATCTAGACAGGTAAGCTAGATTTGAGGCATCCAAAGAAAGTGTGTTGATGGCCCTGTGTGCTTTTGCAGCTGTATCTGGCCAGCCTGCAGAAACTGAACTCCCAAAGATACTAAAAAAAAAAATTGTTGGAAGATTTTGCAAGGGCTACAGACCCATTTCCTCAGCCATTTGTCCCTTTTCAGTGTTTGAATGCCTGTAAAAATGCTGTCAGTTAACGCTGATTTGAGTCTCACTGCAGTCTGTCAGAGTCCCTGAAGCCAATGTATGGGAAGCAGTGTTTGCTTTGGATATCACCATCTCCGACTTGCACACATGAAACAGTGCGAGCTGCTGTGAGTTTAATTTCCCCCACTGTTTCCACATGCCTGAAGATGAGTGGGATGGTGGCCTCCTTTCCACATTGCTGGAAAGGAGATGGTAATCCTTCCTCTGGCCAAATGTAAACCGACACTGCTGGAAAAAGCCTCCCCCCTAGCATGAAGCATCCCTCAGCGCACTAAATTAAGAGCCTGGCCCTAAATACACAGTGTTGACCTTTCAGTGCTCTCATACTGTCCTGCCTTTAAGAAATATGCCTCTCCCCCTTTCTCTGCTCTTTTTTTTTCCCCCTAATCTTTATGGTTTCCTTCTCCCTAAGCAGTTTTTTACAGGTACACTGAGGTAGTGAGTGCTACTGTCTGCTCCAGATGCAGCTTCTCTGAGTCAGGCAGAGGAGCTTCAGGCAAAGGTTCAGCCTCCTAATAAAGCAAGTATATTCTAAGATAAGTGCTGCATTATGAATTGTGGATTTTCTCTTTTCCAAAGTTGATGGTTAATACGGAAATTTTGTGGGATTTTTTTCCAGCTAACTTCGGAGAGAAAATGCTGGGGAAGTTTTGGGTTTGACTCTGAAGCCTGAATCTTCCTAATCCTACACCACAGGTCCTTGAATATGTTGTCAGGCTTAAATATTAATTTCAGATAGCAGAGAACTGTGGCAGGGCCTCATGTGGATCCCTGAGCGTGGGACTATCTGACTTAGCAGACTTTACAGAGAAGGAAGAAGTTCCCTAATCCCCGAGACCAGACCAGCACAGTGGATCACAGCTGCCTTGCAGACAGCTGGCTGAAGGATGGAAATGTTTTATAGAAGTCATATATAAATGCTGCAAGAACAGAGTTGGGCCAAAAATTATTTACAATTTATTAAAGCTCAAGGAAATTTCAATACCAGAACATAGGAATAAACAACTAGAGCCTCCAAAGTGAGCCTGGGAGGTTTGGGAAGCATCAAGAAAGGGAAGGCTGACCACCTGCTTATCTCCATTGCAACCCTGTGTAGTGCAGCAAGAGGTCATCTCAGGGCAGCAAGGAGCCAGCAAGGGCAGGTTTCCCACGCCAGCACACTCAAAGAAGGCATTTTTGTGCATGTTTTGTTTGTGGCAAACTGAAGGCATACAATGATTTATCTCTGCAGCACAGATGTTTTCTAAATTACTACCTAATTTGAAGCAGCATCCCTAGAAGAGAAGGGACACTGGTTCATGAACAATGTTTCAAGTGATCCCCTGCTTGCTGCCATTTTAAAATGCTTGGTCTTTGAAATGTTTGCTATGACTGCAATATTTTTATATGGGAAAAAATTGTAGGGTTGGCTTGTGTGTTTTTAGGAAAGTTCAGATTCTTTGTCTGTCAGCCTGGCAAAAGCCCCCTTAATGAACTCAAGACATCATTAGCTACACAAGTTTTTTGCACTGGATGGGTAGAAGACAAGCAGAACATTTCCAGGGTTCCTCCAGAACTGCCATTTCTATAGGCTGTAATTGTTATTTTAGTAGGCATCCTACTATGACATTCTCTTTTAAAACAAACCTTTTCCTTCTTTTAACAAATGTGTTATTTGTTATTTAACAAATAGTGTTCCTGTCAAACACTAATCCAGGCACTTTTGTGAGCTGAGTTGGTGACTGGTATTAGTGACTAGACACTCCTGACTGCATCGTAGTGCTTTGTTCCTCATAGGATCTTTTCCCAAGCTGTAAAATGTGATGCCAGATTTAGTTTCTAAAGCCAGAAGAATAACACTAATAGACAGTAAATGGGTGTGAGTTGTCACATACACCAGCATCACAGAATTAGTGCTACGTCTCAATTAGCAGCAGACTGAAAATCAGTGGGAGCAAGCAGTTTTCCTTCTGGTTTCTGTTGCAGTTCTTGAGCTGTGGAGAAACTAAAAAAGAACAGTGTATGTTTACCGGGGAGGAGAGAAGGCTGTGACTGCAGTGAGCAATGTCCCTGACCTGCCTGCTTGGTGTTTCTGGATACTCACATGGGTCAGTTCATCCCCACGCACAAAGCTGAACACCAACATGTAGGTAACTGACAAAGGCTAAACCATGCCTGTTTTCTGATGGGAAAAGCCAGTGTAATTCCTGCTGGACAACAACTGTTAGGTGTGGGCAAAGCATAACTGCTTCTGGATATTCCTAAAATTAACTGATGTTGCAGCTTCTGCTGGTCCTGTTTCATATGAGTAGGAGTATCTCAATCCCAACTCTGTAGAAATCATCTGAAGTTTTACTACTGATTTCCAGGGGGACAGAATTATATTTTTTCAGTTGTGAACTGTTTTCCAAAGTACACAATGAACTCCTTTGCCTGCTAAAATGAAGCAACAACTACCAGAGATTACAGGAAAAGTGAAATAACATCAACAGTTTGCCAGTTCACCCTTGTACAATGCATTGGCAAAGACTTTCAGGGTGGGATGCTCTAACTCATGCAGTGCTGTTCCTTTAATACACCTGAAACACATTTTCACACAGTTTACACAGGCAGACTGCTACATATAAAGATGACATAACCTCCTCTATAACTGAACTGTCTGATGTCACTTTAATACTGGTACAAGACGAAGTCAGTAAAGTCATCAGGTACTAAGAAAATATGTACCTCATCTAATAACAATATTTAAATATGCTTCTGTTGAATCAGGGTTCATAGATACCTTTTAAACATTTCAACATTTAATTACTTTAATCACAGTCTCCATAGTTCAAAAACTCCTATCAGCCACACAACATTTCTGTTGACTAAAGTCCAGCTGTATCAGATAGGGAATTAACAGTCATTCTGTATAATTTCACAGTTTCTAAACCTCCCTTTTATTCTCTGAAGCAAGCCATGGACGAAAGTGCATCTCCTTTGAGAACAATCATGTCACTGGCAAAGCTGATAAAAGGGCTTCTAACAGCTGAAAAGTTCACTCACATCATCCAAGAACAAAAGCCGAATGGCTGAAGTTAATAACAGTGCAAATAAAGCTAATTCCACAAAACATATTTAATTATTATTTGCTTATTTGACCCTTCTCTGAGACATTGAGGATGTATTCATGAGAATGCAATGAGTTAAACAGGCAGTTGCTATGTATTGCCTCTACACATGTATCCTCTTAGGAACTTTTAAATGCATTGATACACCCCAAGATAAGCAGAGTAAGCATTAGTGTACATCTTTCACATCAGACATCCCTGCAATATGACCTGAAAACTGAGAGAAGCAATTATATTAATAGAAAAAAGATTCATGGACCAGTGATCTGTGGTTAAGTGGAACACTCACTCCCAAGTCTGGGTTTGTCCTCACTTAACTCAGTTCTAATTAAGCACACTAGAAATAACCGTTCAAATTATTCTTAAGCTTATCCACTTTACGGCTTTGTGTAAAAGCTGATAACAACACCAAGTCAAAAAATAGCATACTTTCAGTTTTTTGGGGCTAAACTGAGAGCTAAACAGACCCCACATAGAAAAAATCTTTTAGCATAGCTGGCTTCATCCACAACTCAAAACATCAAAGGAAAGATGCCCAGAGCCTTTGCTATACAATGCCTTTGAAGTACCTATATTTACATGACCACTGTAAATATACAGTGCACTGGTGGCATCGGCCACGGCTGAGGAGTCACATGCCATTCGTGTCTGGTGGATATATGTTCTCCCTGAGGCTGGGAGGGAGATGCAAAACCATCCACAGTGGCTTTCACAGCAGCTTTCATTTCCCAGCTCAGGCACATGAACACACCAGCCATGCTCCAGTGCAGCACTGGGCCTGACCTGGCTGGGAATGGACATCACCATTTGTCCCTTCCTGGGTGCTGCCAGAACGAGTCCCGTGGGATCCTGCTCTGGATCCGGCTCCAGTGCCCACTCCAGGCTGTGCCATGGTGGTGCAGACATGACCAGCTATCAGCACAGTTATCAGCCAGTGCTGTTCCACAAGTCTGGCTCTGGACTGGCCCTGAAAAAAGCTTTTCTGGACTCATTCAACACTGCAGCTATGGCAAATCTTGCTAGGCACGATTTGGCCCTATAAAGGAGTACCTCAGTGTCTCCCTTGCTGTTGAAATTTGACCATATGTACAAATTTAAAAACTGACAGGAAATGTAATTTTCCAACTATTTTAACATGACATATAAACGATCTTTGCTGATTTTTTTAGCAGATACCAATATCATTATGATCTTACTCCAGTTAGAAGTCCATCTGGGACATATACATACCTCCACTTACTGTCCTAAATACCTATGTTTTACTGCTGTTTGGAAAAACTAAACTACATTTTAGAGGAAAATGAACTGGTTACATTTCCCCCAATTTTCTTTGTAACTATCTCTCATTGTATTATCACCTCTTTTTATAACCTATTCATGTCAGCTTGCACAGCATGAAGAAAGCAAATCAGTGCTGCCAATAAAATATGCCAGCTTATCTGGTGTAGTCCTAAATCTTTCTCACTTTTGAGAAAAGTTCATCCTTCAGTTCATATGGAAAAGGAAAAGTAACACTTTTCTCATATAAGAGGCCCAAAGTATGCTCTTTCCTTAGACTGCGAAATTGGAAACTCACTACTATCTCACTGATTTCTCTTGTTGGTGTCTGTACTCTTAGGCCACTGAAACATAACATTATACCTTTGCCCTTGGCAAGGTGTAGCTACATTAACAACACCCCAATAATCACACAGCAATGGAGCATGAAATAACAAACATCAAAAGTAACATCAAATTGGAGATTTTTGTTTTAAAGATATTTGAAAGTTATTAACAGTAGTACTTCACACTTTTGTCTTTCAGCATAAGTTGATATTTAAAAAAAAACCTGTAAACATCATTCCATAAACATCATTACCCTTATATTACTGATATACAGACAATAAGAATGTCCAATGACTTTCTCCAAGGTCAGAAAACACGTTAATTGGAGTCAAGGAAAGAGTGCTAGAGAATTCTGATCCACTAATTCAGCATGTGGTTTGAACTCTTCAGACAGTTTGAAAAGCAATCAGTGCATTTGTGATACTGGATTTGCTTGTTTTGATTTAAATTTTTGAGGGCACTACCTTGAAAGAAGAAAGGAGCTGCAAGGAAATGAACACCTTGGTACAATGCTTTACAGACATATGTTAGGTAATTCCTCACTTTGAATATGAATTCAGATACATCAATTAGCTATAAGTTCTCTTCTGAGTATTTTCAACACGTTGAGTTTAGGCATAATTGGATTTTTTACCCCTGAAACACTTAATCAAGGCTAAATCAAAGAAAAAATTCGCTTTCAGAAGAATTCTGCAATATACAAAGAAAATACTTCTCTATTTGCAAAAGATGTGCCAGCTTTATTAAGTTTCCTTCATTTAGGGACTTACTTGTTTTTCCTTTTATTCAATTAATGCATTAAATCACTTTGATGTGTTGCTTTTTAAATGCGCAGTATCTGCAGTTATAAAAAAGTACTAGACACATCAGCACCATTCATTTTCCCAAGCTGAGACAACACTATGCTCATCTCAAGTACAGAGATGATTTTAAGGTGACTTGATTATTCCCCCAGTGTTTAAACAAACCTTTCATCAGTTTTAAAGCTACACAGCTGAAGTGTTTTCTTCCCTATAGAGCGAGGATTTCTGTCATCAAGTTAGCATGAGTCAAAGAGATCCTGAGGAAAAATCAATGGAGAGCAAGTCTCGTAAGATGAGCGTATTTGAGAAGTGTAATCCCTTTCTTCCATCTTACACACGTTTTCCAATACCTTCCAACGCAGAAGAAGCTAACATATGTGAAATCTGAGTGCAATTTTGTTATAAGTAAGCTGTCTACTCCCTACCCTTGCACACCCAGAGGTGGATATATATGGAACTTGCTATGCACCTGTGAAGTGCCAACATTCTCAGGAAAGATACAGACAAAAATAAGATGTCTATTAATAGAGTATTCAGCAACAAACCTTTAAAAATGAGTTTATCAGTATTTATCAGGCATCAAATCTTACCTATAAGAAGCTGTAATTCTTATTATTGAAAATAAAAACCAGCCACTTTGGAAAAATGCATAATGCATAATCACACGGTCACACATAATCACATCTCTAAGCATGTTGCATAGAAGGACTGGCATAGTTATCAATCTCTGTATTTTGCTGTCGAAAGATCAAAGGCATTAGGGACTTAGGTATAAATATAGACTAGACTACTATTAAAAAGAACCCAAACAAATCCAGAACTCGTCGGAATCCCAGCCCAATCTCCAGTGTTGTCTTTGCTTCTACAAAGCCAATTCACAGCTTATTCTGCCCAACAGAGCTCAGCCAAGTCACATCTGTCAAGGACACAGTAAAAGGACTTGTCTCAAATACCCAACTTTGCCACAAACATTAATATCTGTACTTGCATTGGTGTATTTGAGATCAGCAATAACAATAATAATAATAATAATAATAATAATAATAATAGTAGTAGTAATAATAATAGTAATTGTTGGGGAAGATGAAATAGGAAAGACTTATAAATATGATCACATAGCAAAAGATGCTGACAATATGGAAACTACAAGCGAGATTGAAATGAAGACAAGCTTTGAGATACCAAACTCCAGTTACTGAACAACTGGAAAACAACGGTATGGCCGACTGAAGGTAATCCCTCTTTGATGAAGCAAAGCCCTCTGTTTGCTGACAAGTCCAAGGGTCAGAACTGACCCTGTTAATGTTACAGAGGGTCCAAAAAGTAGTTTTTAGGGTTTAAAATATAATGCCATATGGTAATGCGATGATTCTTATAGGCTATATGTTAATGTAGTGAGATTTGTAGCATGTTCTAGATTGGTTAATGGAAATTAGAATATTCAACACAGAAGATGATTTATTGTACTGTAATCGGCGACCACGGCTTTATTCTATGCTGCATCCTATTCTATTCTGCACTGCCTCTTCCACCCCTCTTCTACTCTCTGCTCTTGCTCTGACCTGCTTCGGGCTGCATCTAGCAGCTCCAAGCAGGTCAATCATACCCACGCCCTTTCACAATAAACCCCATGCTCTAACACCGTCTCCAGAGATCTCTTGTCTCCGTCCCGACCGTCTCATATAGGCTCGTCTCAGACGCCTCCAGAAACCCACAAGTAATAAGAATAAGAATAAGAATAAGAATAAGAATAAGAATAATAATCCCAGATTCAGGAGAATACACTTAGCATAGCATAACCTATTTGTATGGAAAACTGGTGAATTTTATTGCTATACAGAGCCTATGTCAACACGTGCTAAGTCAGATTTTTACTGATATAACTAAACAGGACACATGGACACACAAACAGATTCCACAACCTGTCTCTACCAAAAGTGGTTTATAAAAACTCCAAAATCAGATGCTCAACCCATGTTTGTCACCTATCAGTGGAGGTGGTTCAGCTCAGAGAAACTGTTGCATGTCATTGCCATGGCAATGTGGATGTGGCTTCCAGGATGACGCAATCTGATAGTCCAAGTGCTCTGTGAACTCCTGTTCTGCCTGGAACTAAAAGCCACGCTGAGAAGGATTAGCACTTTCATTTCTTCAACTGCATGGTTGAAGAAATGAAATGGGAAAAGCTGGGACAGCCTTAATTCTTCATGAGAGGCTTTAGCCTTAAGTAAAACCTCTAGCTAAGGTTATATGAAAGGTTCAAGAAGGAATATTGGATATTTCGCAATGAATCTGAAAACGATGTGTCTCTAGAGTTATAAAATTTCTGTCACAGACTATGGTTAAGTCTTTAAGGAAAACAAATAAAAGATTTATATGAAAACCAGCATCTTTTCTAGGCTAATAAAATGTATTTTGAATCTTTTTCTGTCTTTCTGAGATATACTTCCATCTTTTGTAAGCTTTTTTGTGCATTCTGTACTTGATATATTTGAAAAATAAACTTGCTTTATGAGTGACTCTCAGCTTGTGTCAGCACTTTCACAGTGTAAACACAGAAAGCTTTATATAATGTAGATTACGTTTAAAATAAAAGTGTCTTTCTCAAGCTCCCAAGTATGCCTTTTTTTTTTTTTTTCATTAACTATATGAATCTTAATGAGGTCAGAATCACTGTGTAAAACAGCAATAACAATGAGCTGAGCCATCCCAGTGCCTCCTGTTTCTTCCCACTCTCATTTTGGGCTGAACTCTGTTTCAGTTGACACGGTCATATACCCAAATATGCTGTCCCAGTAAGGGCTTGGCAATCACATAAAGATAGCACAGTGTAAAGTGCTGGCCACTGAGTCCCTTCCCTGTAATTCCCAAATTACTGCGTTAATCTTTAGGGTTTTTTCCTGATTTCAGCCTGTTTAGAATTGCCTGTCAACAGGAGGAGCAATTTCTACTCATTCCTCCAGCTGCTTAACAACCTTTACAGATTTTGTTTTCACAATAATATTTTCTTTTCAGATTTGGTTTCTGTACTAACCAATCCTCAGGTTAATGCAAAAAAATAATAATATCCTTCTTTTAGCAATTACACAGCTTCCTACTAAGTCAATCCCTTTGTTATTTTCTAAACAAATGCACAACATTTTTCTTTATTATTTTTCCATTTACCACAAGCTGTGTCACAGGTCCTAACACTTTTCTCAGAGTGACTTTATATCTCTTTGATTTCTGTTAGTTTTGAATCAGCACTCATAAATTTAGGTGTACAGTTCTTGGATTGTTATGTTTTGGTTTCTTGTCATTTCATCAAATTTCTTTCCTGTTGTACTGGTTCTGCATGGCCTGCCAGAACCAATAGCAAGTTCACTCCTGGGACATCGGTGTTGGTCAGTAAGCTACAGAGGACAAAAAGCATGGCACACACTCCTCCTACTTCATGTTACGTGTGTGAAGAGTTTTTAAACTTCTTTTTAATTCCCATTTCTAATGTCAGCTACAGAAATCTCCCAGTAATGTTTTGTGTGTGTTTACCAAAATAGCAGCTTTCCAGGGCTTATCAAGCTATGCTCTGTTTTGAAATTCTTATGTGAAAATGTATTGCTTATTGAGAATTCACTGGTCGTGATGGTATTTCTTCTATTCCTTAGGCATCTCTTTACAGGTCATACAACATTTCTCACAGAAAAAAAAGGAAAAAAACGTGTTTCAGGAAGCTAAATATCTTCACCAACAAAATGGGAAATAAATGAATTTTCACTTTGATTGTCTTCAGTGCTGTGGCCAATAAAAGCTTGTCAGCTGCTTTTACGTATCAATTCTAAGTCAGTCATCTCTTTCATGAAAGGCTGGAGCACCCAGTCGTCCATATGTGGCCATTTCTTGCTTCTGTTGTACCTGACTTTAGCCTGCTCTCCCATCTGTCAGTCTCCTCTTGTCACTTCAAAAGCAGAATCTCAAAGCATTCTGGAATGTGGCTTTTTCTCAAGTGACATCTCAGGGTGGAGAGACACTTGTGAATATAGCTAAAAGTTACCACTTCACTACTGAGTTCAGTCTCTAATTTCTCCGCAGGCGATGCTGCCGGTAAACCGACAAGTGGTTTGAATTCTCCTTGACAGAAGGGTCTAGAAATGTAACAGCCCAAAGTCACAGCAGCTCATAATGGCCAAAGTAACACTAAAGAGCTAGATAAATATTCAAGAAACAAAAGCTACCTCACCTACATGGAATAGTTTGTTTACGTAATACGATTTATGTCACAAACTGCAATTTTAAGAGCAGGAAATACTGCTTTTACCAAACAGGATCGTGTTAGCACAGTATCTTAACTACTGTTTAGAAATCCAGATTTTGTTTTCTGCCTGTCTGGATCTTTAGTTAGGCAAGTCCCATATTGATGTAAAACATGCTTTTGCAATTATCTCCCTCCTTTTTTTTTATTAGAAGAAATAAACCCTGAAAATTACCAATTTGCTTCCTATCTTGTCGGCTCCACGAGGAGATCAAAGGATGACTATTAATATAAAGAGTTGGGTGCTCTATAGACAAAAATTGTTCATTGCTGTTTCCCAATACTCAAGAGTCTATTCTAATAGTCTCATGGAATATTAATTTTAATTGTCAACTACAGACTTTTTGAGTTCCCTACAACACAACAGTGTAGAAGAAATGGCCTGTATTAATTTTCTAAGAAAGTCCTTTATTGACATGCAAGGTCACAGGAAGATTGATTTAAGATAATGTTGAAATGTGGAAGCACAAAAAATAAAATAAATAAATGTGATGTGATCAAAGGGGTGTGACATTTCTCCTTTAAAGTTAAAATCATGTAAGACTTAATGAAGAACACAGCAAAAATCACAGTTAAAGGGGCTATACATAGTGAAATGTCAGACATCCAGAACTGGGTGTGCAGGAAATACAGCAATCATGTTTATACATGAGGGTTGTTTCACTGATCCATCATTACCACAGATACAACCAGGAGTTCAGAAGAAGATTTGGCATAATGGAAGTCTCACCATCAAGCATTTATAATAGCTTAATGACCTCCTCTTTTGTGTAGTACATGCCTTGATTCAAGCACCAAGGACAATGCTTGTTTGTGTTACTAAATTAGATCTGCTTGACACAAACTGGATGTGCACTGTGGCAACAAAAGTTAAACCAATCTCTATTGTGAACAAAATTTTAAAATAAATTTCTTTTTAAAGCATAAATTAGAAATTATTCTCCCCTGTACTGATTGACACATCTAAAAATCACCCATTACTTAATATTATGACTATGACTTTAAAATAACAAATAAAAAGGAAAAGAATTCAGTAGAAAAAAATATGATCACAATGCAGCTAGACAGGTGGAAGAATATAAAGCAGCAAATCTGGCTGCTGGATGAGAGATTATTCTGCAAAATGTCTGTATTTGGGTCAGTGAAGGTGATATGCCTAGTTAATTGGCGAATAAGAGCACAGCACCGAAATCAATGAAAAACATTGATAACAGATGAGAACGTAGTTGGCGCTCCACACATTGAATATAGAAAAACTGATATACTTATCCAGAAGATTATATGATACAGTTGCCCATGATTATAGGGGGACTGAATTGAATGGCTCAGGTCTCTTCCAGTTCTACACTTCTGAAAAAATGGTACAGGTATTTTAATTAAAGAAAATATACAATCTGTGATACACTGTTGTAACTCTAGTAATTTCAATGGGTGGTCACTATTTTGCTTCTCATCAGCAGGAATTGTCAAATAATTTAACTTGTATGCAGAAAGGCTTCAGGTTTGGTCCCTCCTATTCCAAAAATCCGTGGGAAACTATAATCTTGTATATGAACCTCTTAGGGTCTCTCTGTTATGGATGGATGGATGGATAATTTCTTTCAAATGCTTTGATACTGCATGGTTTACAGTTCTAAAAAATAACCTTTGTACAATTTGCTTTTATGTAAAGAATTTTGAAATCCTTGAACGGTAGAATACAGTTGTACAGCTACAGAACATGTCAAATGTAGAAGTGCATGTTCACGACCCCTTTAAGGCAGACACTGAATTTCTGTTTGTAAATGTGAACAAATGATGCTGATCAAGATCTGTAGCACCTATTGCATCAGAGGCAATCACTAATAAGTTAATAGTCATCTTAATGAGGAGAAAAAGGAATTAGTTGTGAAGGACTAGTAAAGAGGACTAAAAATAGCGCATGATATTAGTGTAAAAAAAAAATGATGATGAGAGGATTAGGACTAATGGTCCTAGAAATGAACTCTTTTGATTATTTCCTGGAATATCCTCTCAGTTTGACACCACCACCTGGGTTGCAGAATACAGTGTCTAAGCAAATAAAATTATTCACCTCTCTTGTGCATATTCAGTCATTGCCTCTTGCCACTTTGATACAAATTGCAACACTGACTCCTCATTAACCACCATCTACGCCTTTTCTCTGATAAACCCAGCACTTCTGTCATTATTACAAACTGACAAACTTTGGCCCACCCTGAAATTTACCGCATCTCTAACTGTGAAAACTGAGAAATATTGGTAGCAACATTTCAGAGACAGCTAGCTCTCCATGTTTTTATTATGCATTCCCATGTTTTGGGAAACACTCCTGAGCATAGAACTTAAAGTAAAATAATAAGTATGAGTAAAGTAAGTTTTCTACAGCGTAAAAGAAGGTTTAAAATATAATGATTTAACTTAATTTAGTATAATTGTAAAATGAAGCTGATGCTTAATTCTAATCTTCCAGATGAAAGTAAGTGCCAGCACTGTGTCAGGAGAAGTTTACAGTGCCAGTGATTTAGAACAAATTCATCCCCCTGCTTGGGAGGAAGGGACGAACCTCTGTTCTTCCACTGCTATGAAAATATCACTGATTTTGAGCGAGTAATTGCAGATTTACACCGCAGTGCCTCAGATCAGAGTATGGCTTGTAATAAAGCTTCAATGTGTTTCAGGAGTGAAGATGCTTCTTCAAAGACTTTAAGATAAAGCAAGTGTTTTAGAGCTTTATTTAACCAGGTTTCATTCAGGCTGAGCTTCAAGGATCCTGAGTGGCAAAGGTGACTTTCTATCAAAAAACAGTTTTCTCTTGCTCTCATATAATATTATATCACAAAGCACCCAGAATTTTGGATCATTTCTCTCACACTGCTTCCTCTCTGCCTTTTCTCTTGAGTAGGGATGCTGCACAGAGGCCACAATGGCTGAGGGTTCACCCTTCCACCCTCTTCTTCCTCAACAGCCTATGGTTCACCAGGATGCTGAAAACCTGCATAAGACTTTTTGCTCCAGTAAAAGCCCTGACATCAACCCCTCCCCAAAATGCAGTGGTGGAGAGGAGCCCTGTACAACACACCAGATGCTGGGTCCTTCTAGAGGGAGGAAATTGTGATGGTGGAACGTGGATGTTTTAGAGCAAGAGGGGAATGGCATGAGCATCAGGAGCAAGGAGAAGAGCCTGGAGCGGAAGTGAAGGCCCCATTGCCCTGAAAACCTTTCCACTTGGGGAAGGAAACTTTATTACTGGTTTAATTCTCCTTGGACACAATCCAGCTCACAATTATTTTTCTTTTCAAGGACATTTTTCTCCTTACTCCTCCGCTTCCAAAAGGCAAAACCATCCATTTCTGTTAGATAGCATGGTGTGTCAGTTTTCTGGCATTTGAGTTAAACACTAACCATAAAGCAGGCTTGTGAGAGACAATAACTGTTCCTGATGTCAAGTCTTTCCACAATGGGGAACTGCTTTCTTTTAAATAACTTCTTTGAAGAATAAAATAGAATAGTTTTGTGGTAATTGTTTTATTTCCATGGAGAAGTGGAGGAAAAGCTATTGGGCTTATATTCTTTACCATGACAGCTTGAAGATGTGCATAAGTATTCCTGTTTCTGCCTTCATTCATTTTAATTTTTCTTTCTCATTTATGTTAACTTTGGTTTTGGTTGCCTTCTCTGTTTCTCTATGACTTGTTGGATTTCTTTTCTTTTCAGAGCTTTATTCCAAGCCCTCTGCTCTCAGCTCCTCTCCATGCCCTGTCTTCCACTGTGGCACTCACTCAGCTTGTTAAACACTCTCCCTCCCATTGACTTCTAGGTGCAGAGATAGTTGGTTACAAACCTTTGTTGACAATGGCCAATTGTCTCTGTCAGTGTAAGATGTTCCCATCAAGACTCAAGGATAGCCATTTTCAGAGAGGGGGTCAGCAATTTTAAGGGCAAACTGAGGCTGTCTCTTACAGACCGCTGCACTCAAAGACAAAAATGCATTTGTTCATCAACATCTATCTATTTCAATCCAATCTCCCCTCACACCTTTGGGAAGGGTGGAAGAACCCTAAAAAGGATGAATAGGCAAACCAAATTCATATGCAAAGTGATAAGATGAACTGGCATGCCTGCAAAAAAAAAAGGGGAAATATTCCTGTAACAGAGAAGAGGTGTTTTGACGGAGAATACTATGATCCCAGAAGAGGAGGCACATCCTACATCAAACACTTTAACAGATGTTTTTGATAGTAATTTTCTGAAAAAGAGTTTATTCTGATTCCTTTTATTTTCTTTTTTTTTCTTTTTGGATTACTGTACTTTGCCTTTGCCAGGCATGACTCATATGCACAAAAATGTCTTTATCACAAATGAAACACATTTTCAGATTTACATGCTGACTTAGCCAGAACTCAAAGCTTTTGACTTTTAAAGTTTTAAAGTATTTCTAATGATGGCAGGAAGGTCTGATGTGCTTGAAGAGATGAGGCTCATCACCAAGGCAGCAGTAAGCTCAGGTGAAGGCATAGCAAACCAATTTTCCTCCATGACTGGGTCACCCTGTACTGAGGTGTAAAGGTCTGGTTACATACACACCACTGAGCGTGTATCCATGGGACCAACGCTGGAAATGACATTTCTTCTGCATTGTGTGGCCACATAAATATCAATTTGTGCTTTAGAACAAGAATGTCATATCACTTGGAAAATACCATAGTATCTTGGCAAGTAATATTGGAAACTGGGAGGCATAAAAGGAAAATATTACCCCACATGGCCTGGTGCTGCTACTCTTTCCCTGTGTGAAAAGCAGGATGCTGGGCCAAACACCCTGCTGTTACTCCAGCTGGGGAAGCAAGTTCCATATCAAACATTTAAGATATTTTGCCAGTGATTTTTGTATTTGCTGCTGAGGTGGAATCTGGACTGTCTGATCACATATTCTTATTAAAGTTCATAACTCACACATACTAAGCTTTATACGCAGAAGTGATTGACAAACACAGAGTACAATAAAAACACAATGCTTGGTAGGAGGTAAGAGCCTGTCCTCTACTTCAAGAGTTACCACACCTGAGTTGGTGGGTCTGGTGCTCCAACATTCCTAGCAATTATCGCAGACTGATTCACCTGATGTGGGCTAAGAACCTCAAACTGAGAACCTCAGTGCTACTTAAAAGCCATGGTCATTCCCCTGAGAGACTGTGGGGGTGTGTGAGGCTTTCCTATTAAAATGCAAGTGGGAAGAAGAAATGAACAGCACAAGAAAATATTCAAGAGCTAGTCACAGTGTAGCCTGCCTCCGCCAAGGGCAGACTGCACATTACCTCCTGGAGGCACAGAGCAACAAAAACTTTCTCCTTGCTCTCAGGGCAGCTATAGGCCACACATCTTTTTCCATGGACTGCTATGGCTATCGCCAGGAGCTGTGGCAAAGGAAGCACATGAGTATCAAGCACTGTAATGCTGAACTAGCAGATAATACCAAAGCACCTACATTTTCTTGTGCTCGCTCTCCTTTTATTTCTTTCCTGCTTGTTATCACAACTATGCCACAGAGAGTTTTCTTTGAAGCATTCTTCTAAACACAATAGACAGCATACATTATTTATCCTAATGGAATAGTGTGCAAGGCACCCACCATATCTCACTTCCTCTGAATAACTTCAGGAGAGAACAGAGCAAGATAAAAACAGGCTACATTTTTTTAGTCAGAAAGTGATGAAACCTCACAGAGGCAATTCTCATGTGGATGAGGTTGCAAAAGTAGGAGCAGCAGGAGCTAGAAAGCCCAACTTTGTTTTCTCCTGTGCTACTGAGTCATTGAGGGAGCTGGGTCCAGGTACTTACAGACCGACCCACATACAAATCCAAGAGCAATGTGTAATTAAGACAACTTGTTGGGAAGGGCCCTGAGATCCTGACTATCTCTACAAAGATGACTGAAAGTTACTTCTGTTTAAAAATGGTTGTGTACTTTCTCTGTCTCAGCCTCCCAGTTAATTTTCACACTTAATAAAGGAATGAACCCCCATGAATTTTTTGATAAAATGAACTACACAAATGTAAACTACTACTTGTAGGAGAGAACTGTCAACACTGGGAATTTGACTTCTTTACGTATCAGCAAGAAGGCATTTTTATACAGGTTCCACCATTTAAGGGGCAGAGAGCATTTACTAGTGTAAATGCACAGCACTGTAAATGAAGACTGCCATTATTCTGTTGGCAGGAAAGCAGCACCAAACATGCTTCCTCAGTTTAGTTTTGAATTCTGAGCAGAGCTCGTATTTCACACAGTAATAGTCAGTAACTTCCATGGACAGGGAACATAATTACAGTGTCCTAGCTCCAAATGGCTGAAGGTTGTAAAGGATAATATATAGCACCTGCTGAATCTGCAGAAGGAAAAAACCTAACACAATAAAGAGCTCCCTACCGGCACACTCCTCCTTTCTCAGAAGGACTTTCCAATAGGCACACAGGCAGGTGTTTTTTGATGGTTATGTCTCTGCAGTTGGTTTGACAACAGCATTTGACGGCTGCAATGACAGAATGGGAACAGACTATCCCCTCAGTTATTCCAGGTTTTAAAATCCAGTCATGCAAAAGCTAGGAAAGTTTGGAGTTACCCTTTCCTTTTGTGCAGCAAATTCCTCCTAGTGTTGTCTGAGGGATAGATATCACTCATCCCATAAGGATTTCTGGGGTGCAAGGATACTCACATTTCTGCAAACTGTTCACTTTTGTTTTCCAGAACCTCTTTCTATTTCATCTTCTGAACAAGAAACACCAAAACTGCAGTCTCCTTCTGTGAGTCAGGAGTTGCAGAGCTCTGAAGACAGAGGTCCACACGCTTCCAGTTGCCCCAGACATAGAAGACAGTGAACAATTATGACCTGATCATGCTCCTTTATTCAGCCATCTGCAATGCTCTCCAGACGTTCTAGATTTATGGAATATTCCAGTGGCTGGTGTCATAATCAAGCTTTGCTTTTAGATGTTCTTCATCCCAACCATGTGATAGGGAACCTTTATTAGTGACAAAGGCACTGTTCCTCATGCCTCTTTGGGTTATGTGCACTGTTAAAATACAAAATGCTGGATTGTATCTGACTGCATAGCATTACAGGGTGATGCCAAGTTACCTTTCAGAATTTCTTCCAAGAAGCTGACTCTTAAATCCTTTAATGAAAGGGAACTCTGCCCTGAAGGTCCTGTCCCTGCAGAGGCTGTGCTCACCAATGTTTCATTACAAACATTATCACCTCCTGGACTCATCATGGCTTCTGCTGTCACAGAGATGAGTACAATCACTCCAATAACTTTGGCCAATGTCATGAGCAATCCTGAAGATTTAAGCCAGGACCTTGGGAGAAGAGACAGATGGAGAGCAGGAGCAGCACAGGAGTGCCAAGGGTCTGTGCTCCCATCAGAGCAGGTTTCTCAGCAGATGACCAAGTCTGAAGTTATACAATCCATATACAATTAGTCTGCTTGAATCAATCCAGACTCTAAGAGTTCCTAGATCTTTACAAACTTACAGAAATCTTTAATTTCTGTTATCTAGGACAGACTTTTATAGCTTACATCATCTCTGTCATCAGAAAAGCACTCTAGTGGCAATAATTCTTCACACCGTACTTCACTGCAATTTATTTATTTGACTGGAAAGGAAAGGATAACTGAGAAAGAGAGCTTTTATTGTGATGTGCTCTTTATTGCAGTGCTTCCCACATCCATGCCCATTTGTATTCCATCACCTCTGGGTTATGAGAAATTCTGTCAATGGGGATTGTCATGGCTGTAAAGACTTAACTCCTAATACCTTCAGATTAAAGAATTTTTCCCAGGCACTTTTTTTTTGTAGCTCACATTTTCATAAGGGATAACAGTTAGGGGGTTTAGAGGTTCAGTGATCACCCATTGTCAATCCTATTTGCTTGTTTTCTTTGCCAGGAAGGTGATAAAATGTATTTAACCTGAGCCCCTCTGCAAGATCAGATTTTCTCTACTAAATGTTCTCTTGTCTCATTTCTAGAGTGAAACTTGGTACCGATTTCAGCAGAGGCAGAACTGAGCTGTAAACCCCTCTCTCCTTTAGTACCACTCATATGATCATACAGGTATTCAGGATACAGATTCAGATTATAAAATTGTCCCAAGAAAGCCACCAGCTTTCATTTCTTCCTTCAGCAGTTTGAACCATGGGAATATTGGCTAAATTCTTTATGGTATATTTGGCTGATGTTGGGATGAAAAACAATTTCCTTTTTGTTGTAGGAAGACTGATGAGATTGAGAGTATTGTGTTCTGTAGGCATCTGGATATGCACCTCTGTATAACCTAGTTATAACCCAGCAGCAAATTCTAACTTCATCTGGACTAAAGAAAGGCCTGGTGGCAGAAATTGCTTCTCACTGTCCCAGAATATGGAGTTGGGGCAGAAGGGAAAAGTCACAGATGGTTGGTAAGGTTAAATCAAAGAAGGTTTACATGAATAAAGAAGTTTGTGGAGAGTCAGAAAAAAAGTATGAGAGGAGAAATACAAAGAAATTAGTAAGGTGAAAATGGGAAAAGATTGTAATGTCAGGTTAGAAGCATCTTGTGTGTTTCCAGGAGAGAGTGGTTTTATTTATTTAGTTGAAAAAGTCAACCTAACCTTCCATGCTCAGAGAAAGAACAAACCCAGCCAACTTTCAATTTACTGTTTTCAGCTCACCCTACTATTAATGTTTCATTTCCTACAAAATAGTGGGCAGTCACTAAAACATGTGTATGCTTTGTACACAAACACCAAAGGTCATCAAAAGAACCACCCTCCTCTTTATCCCACAGCATAATATAGTCAGAAAACAGTTTCAACAGTGATCACAGAGATCTCTCTGAAATTTTTATCTGGTGCAAGAAACAGAGACACATGGGTCTGGGGTATGCTATATACATGAGGAAGCAATGACAGAGGAATATCTGGGGTGTTCTTATGGAAAAGAAAAAAAAAGTATATTATGCTGACCATACTCTTTTCTTGGCCCTATGGGCTACAATCAGCTCTGTTATAGTGACATCATTTACAACAAACTTGATTTAAACTGGTTGCATTAGGGCAACTGGGAATACTATATGGCCTTTAATATTCTTAAGCTTATTTTGCAGTGAGAGCATGCTGGTTTCTGTATAGGCATTTGCTGCTGAAATGGGAAATAGGTGGGCTGTTTGATGAGTCTGTCAGTTGGAACACTGGCAATTGCTACTTGGACTGCTTCAATGTAAATATAATTTTCTCAGACTTCAATACTCTGGGTCTGAGTCTTTTTCCTGTTAGTATATACAAATCTATCTAATTCTTGTTATTATTTATTTTCAGCACAACCAGAAGACAATCCTGACCTTTATGTTTATCCACAGGATGTATTTACACAGCTTGCAGAAAGCGATGGTGAGAAATTTTCCAAGTGCCACCATTTTATTTTTATCTATGTTTCCCCTCCCCCTTTATAGAAGTCCAATGTGTCAGTGCTGCACCATGAGAAAAATGTGCATTTCCAAGCAAAGTCCCTGGGCAGTTTTCATTTTGTAATGACAATAAAAGTCAAAAGTCATTATTCATTTCTTAAATCAGATTTTTCCTGTTAAATCCCAGTTCAAATGATGTTGTAGTTTATAATCACATAATCAATAGACAATGCTCCTAGTTGGATGTGGGTGTTTCTTTTGGGTTAAATTTGCTCATTTAATTTCTTCTGGAAACTTTTCTGCCTGTAATGATCTTCAATACAGTTTTTCTTACTGTGTAAAATTCTGAAATCTAACTTGTTCCTGTTTAGTATTAGACTCCCATTTTATTCTGATTATGTACATATACACCTGAAAATCATCCTGGTTTGGTTTACCTTCTAAAACTGCTGCTGCATTCCTGTGCTTTATAACCATGGTCAGCGTGAATTAGGCATCTGGAATCTTTCTGTCACTCAAAGTTTTTAACTCTATTTATTTGAACATCTCTCATTGACATTTCTGCTTGTCTGATGGTTTGCAAGATGTTTGGTTTTGTTTTTTTTTTCACAATCCTACTGTGCAACTGTGTCACTTTCCACGAAGCAAGTGTTTACTACTGTGAAATTATCTACCTGTTCAGAAGGAGCAATGGGCTCCTTCTGTATGGATAATGCAGTGTTAAAGTTCCTTTTTTTGCTCCTTTCTAGTGGTAGTGGAATTTTATACCATAACTCCAAGCATTTAGGTCTAGGAAAATTAATCTCAAAAGACTATAACAAGTCTGGCAAGTAACATTTGGGGGCTTTATAAGTACTGCACACAACATGCTTTCTAAGCAGCAACGAAAATAGTAGGCACTATTAAGCAGTCACACAAAACACTGGCCACATTTTCTGGAGAGGATCCATACTACTGACAACTTCTCACAGCTACCCTTCTGCCTCCTACTTGCCCTACTTTTGTGCTATGGAGTCACCTTATCTCGGGGAACCTTTAAAGAAGCAGTTTCCACTGGAGTGAAATTCCCAGTCGCACCAAGAATCCCCTGGCACAGATCCCTCTGGCAAAACACAGTCCCCTTCCTCACTCCCCTGCAATCACCCCACACATGGACAGACAGAGGCTTCTCCCACCTCTGGGCTGCAGCTGCTGCTCAGGAACACTGGAGCAGAGCTGCGGAGTCAGACTGAATGGCCATTCCACGCGGGGCTCTTTCCACCCAGCACACTTGTAGTACAATTAAAGGAGTGCCACCCCTCCTCCTCCTCCCCCGTAGCTCTTGTAGTATCTTAACATGAACTTCTCCCTTGGATAAACAAACGCTGGAACCCATGTACATACTTCTGGCCTTTAAGGACCTTGTTCCCGTGCCTTTTTTTAGGATTTTCAGTTGTACCTGTCAGTTGCACTCACCACTGGCTGGCATTTCTTTTTCACCTGTATCATGGGCGGCACATTATCTAAGACACATGTTTTTCAACCCACTTACCTAATTCCAGCAGAACCGGCAGAAGCTGCTTTATTAGCAGTATTTATACAACACATTTGCAATACACACTTCTAAAAATTATTTCTCTTTTGTAAGCAGTAGTATTGGCATGAGGTTCTGATTTCACGTAAAACAACCACTGCCCACTACAGCCCCAAAGCCAGTCAAACAGTCAAAGAAAGCAAAGCAAAACAAGCCAGTCAGACATTATCAGAGAGAATGGTGATTATAACAAACAATACAAGGGGAAAATGCATGGCTATTCAGAAACTGTCTTTTGGGGACTGAAGAAGAGATCTGGAGCCATTTTTCACTAGGTTCATGAGAAAATGTCAGCACACAGATGCTACTGTACTGTCAGATTGTATCTTAATTTGGCCAAAGGGGACCCAGGCAGTCACCCCTCACAGACATTTTTAAAGGCCCATTACAAATCTGATTTATTGGTTGCTAAGAATCTCCCTGCTATAGTCTGCAGATTTTGCATGACACGGAGCTGAAATCCAGTTACAGATAAATGTCTGCTTCTCTGTATGATCTAAATCCATCTGAATTCAGTATTTCTTGGGCATCGGTCAAGCCTCCCCCGGTTTGCCCACCCCCTCTCCTCCTAATACCTTAAGGCAGTTTACTTCAGAATGAAGCAGAGCATTAACCTGTATAAAATTGCTAATTTGTATATAACTCTCTTGCTGCCATGGGGGGAAAAAAAAAAAGAATAGAAGGAAATGCCTTTTGTTCTAAAGAGGCAGAGAAAAAAATTCAGGAACAAAAGAAATGCATCTGCCCAGCAAGAGAAATGAGAAATTGCTGGGATATGTTTTAGATGTTTAGGCATGCTGGTGTTAACAACTACCATTCAAATAAAAATGCTAATTTGCTCCTGTTCTTTGATATTTAAAAAAAATCAATCGGCTTTTTCCTCAAAAAAAAGGAAGAAATTCCTTGCCTTCTGTGAAAAGCCAAAGATCATACGAGTGAGATGCATTTGGAATTGCTGAAGAAACACCATTCAAACTTGCTCTACTCGAACTGCCCATTGTTACAATTCAGACAATGTACAACAACAAGCACAGCTCAACTTCTAACCATGCCCGCATCACAAGGAATTCAAAGTCAACAGCTCTTCCTATTTCCATAAACTCACCTCCAAAGCCTTTATTTGCAGCTCCTCTGGCAAAAATCTACTAGCATCGGAACAGTCATCTGACAATTTGTTACAGAAGCATGCAGCTCGTCCTAAAGCCTTGTGTTTTGTGAAGGAACTATTCTAAACAAAGACAACATCAAAAGCTACACAAGAATCGCTCACAGCAAGTCCAAGTCAGCCCAAGTTTGGGTTCAACATCTGTCTGAACACAGTAGTGCCTCCCATTTTGGTTTTGTTTTGTGGGATTAAACCCCATCTAATCTCTTTAAGTGATCCCAACTCAGGTTCCAGCTATACTGCTTTACAAATCCACCGAGAAAGAGAAGGAAAAAAAAAAGGCAAGAAAGAGAAGGCAGCGCCTATCCCACCTTTCCATGGCTCTCAGCCCGTCTGTCTTCGCATGATCTGCAAACCACCTGTACCGGATCCAGCCCATTCTGGGGACAGAAATTATCTTCCCGATAGACGTAGCCTCAGCTGCGCTTTGATTTTTCGGCAGGAATGTCTAGAATCTTCTGCTCAAGCCAGGCACAGCAACACAAAACTGCAGCTGAGCTCTTTTGTTTTGCCTCTCTCCGGGGCTGAGGCAGCGGCGCTCCCGGCGCTCCCGCTCCCTCCGCCCCCGGCCCCGGGCGCTCGGCTCCGCCGCGGCCCCGCACCGCCGCCTCCCCGGCCCGACCCCCAGAGCCCTCCGGCACGGGCAGCTTCGGGGGCGGTCAGGTGATCTTCCGGTTAAAAACCGAGAGGATGCTCGGGGATTGAGCGCACGGATCCGTGGTGGGATTCAAACTAGCCATTTACATTACAAAGCAGGGAGGGAAATAGGGCTCGGAGGAGATCGTCAGGCGTCCTTCTGCTTTCCAGCTCTCCGCTGGCAATCCGCACAGGCAGGCACAGAGCAAAGATATGCAATTAAACTTTTCGGTGGCAATAATCACACATAGTTCGGATACCACGATACTCCTAAATATTTAAAATTAGGGGCTTATTCCTAAATAAACAATATTTTTTTCCATGCTATGCTGGCTCTGTATCCCTTTACAGATTCTTCCCAATTGTACATTTTTTACAATACAATCCTTAAATATTTATGCTGAAGCCATATTTAATTTCTCATCAGCAAATGGACTGTACCAAACTAAAAACAATTATTAGTTCTTTATTCACATTATTATATTGCAATTCAAAGTATCTGTGATGTAAGGGCCATTATATTTAAAAGTGACTCCGAATTGTAGCCTATCCAATGGCCCTGTTCCCTGGGATTACCTTGATTAAAGCTACCATACGTGCAGGACTTTGGAATTTAGGCTCTAAAAGACAGAAAGAATTCAGATTCTGTGAGCATCCTAGTTATTGCCAAGTAATAAGAAATACCCAAATATGCTAACCAAAAGATCAGAATTACTTGCAAACAAGAAAACCTTATGGAAACAGACTGTGAGTCTTGATAAAATACTGCATTTTTAACCCCAGTTGCCATTAAAAAAATTCTATCATGTATAACGAGATCACAATTTCACCCAAAATATTCCTTTGCACTCATTATAAAATGGTAGCAACCAGGAAACATCTGCAAAACTAGGCACAAAGGATAAAGTAAGCATCCACATTTAATCAGTCTTTCTGAGAAACTAAATGTGTAGATGTAATGTATCATCTATTCCAGAAGAAATTGAAACCCATTTTCCTACGACCACGTTCTTAAAGACTCAGGTCTTTAAAAACCAGAAAGCCTACTCACCCATCCACCATCCAACACAGGCACTTCTAATGCTTCCCATTGTTCCAACAATATAACAAATAACCATTTACTCATCTTGTATTAACTGCAGATCTGTCCACAGACACTCCAGTTCCTCTGGCACTACACACAGAATGCAGATTTCCACCTTTTGCTTTCCATACTATCACTCTTATGATGTAAGGTAATTCTTTTGATAAGTACACAAAGGAACAACCTGGATTTCTTCTATGATACTGAGGAGAAAAAGTTATATAAGGGATCATGGATTATCTTCACCGTATTATTAGGCTATTATTATGTCTACTAGATTGATACTAACAACTCTATCTTGCTCTGACTTTCAGAGACTTANATATATATATATATAAGATTTTTTTTCAAACCAGGCTTCATTGGAAAGAAAAATATCACTGGACTTTTGCTTTGCTATGTTTGATTTAATTATATATTGAACAAAAAGGTCAAAAGTGGGACTCTTGTCATGCCCTCATAAGCATATCCTTGTAGGAAGATATCTAATGACTACTGCACACTTAACACTAGAACATGTTTATGATGATCCCAACAATGAAGGCCATAGGAACCAACAGAAGACGGAAACAAAACAACTTCATCTCAATTGTCTATGTTTCTGGTTGCAAGTGGAATTCTGCAGTTCTTTTGGGCACTTTGTGTAGCCACATGTAGTTACTCTATT
>VWZT01011297.1:592471-623209 GCA_013397055.1 Pachycephala philippinensis | reverse complement strand
AAGACGGAAACAAAACAACTTCATCTCAATTGTCTATGTTTCTGGTTGCAAGTGGAATTCTGCAGTTCTTTTGGGCACTTTGTGTAGCCACATGTAGTTACTCTATTTTTTCTTTTCACCCTGCTGAAGCCACAATAGTGCAAGAAGAGTAGTGACATTTACTGGCTGGAATGGGTCAAATAGGATAGAGCCAGCTGAAAAGTCACGTGAAGAGGCTAGCAGAGCCAGCCAAGCTACGTGTCTTTAGAACTCAGAATTGCATATATATTGGTGTTTTCCAACTTGGATACTGTCGACATATTTTTATTGCTATAAAGTCAACATAAAACTTGTTTCTAGTAAAAAAATAGGCCTAAATTATCATTGCTGAAAAAGCAAATAGACACAGATTACCCTGCCTGGTACTTAGGAGTAGTTACAATAGTGTGTAAATCATGCGACTGCTCAACAAAATTTCCAATGTAGTCAATTACTAGAGTGCAATTGTGTCATTCTGCACAGGACTCCCATTGAGTGTGATGAGTTTCTCGATGAGCAAGAGGATCACATCTTATGTACACTTATTACAGTCATCAAAATGTTCACTTTAGCAAAGCTGAATACAGTAGAGCTTTTCAAAACTCAAATGCTGTGGTCACCCATCTATTGCAAAGTATGGCTTGCAACTCTCAAAAGAAAGTCATTTCAATTCTAAGAAATAGAGCAATGATTTCAGGCTTCCAAAAAAAGCCTTTTATAATGTCTGGGCTGCCATACACATTGACAGGAACAAGACATTCAGACTTTACATGTTGATGCCGTAAAAAGTGCAGGTCTAATCCACTGGAAAAGGATTATCTTCCATCTAAAGGCTGTATGTATACATGCAAGTAGGTATGTAAATAATGTGTACAGACACGTATACATAATTAATTTAAACCATGGAATAAATATGGATGAAAGCATGTCTCAACCATGCAGATAACAACTATCTGCAGTAATGTTTATCAAAATAAAAATCTGTACAAACCGATACTTTACTCAAGAAGTACATACAGGTTTTTCTAATCACTAAGTTTATCACCTGTAATCTTTCGAGAGGAATTTGAGAGTTTCCCAGAAGAATCAATAGTTTGAAATCATACCCTTTTAAAAATTACAGCTTTAATTCAAACAACAACACAGACATAATCAAATTATTGAGGCATGACAGAAATAAATTAATGGTCTACTTTGTGATAGAAACAGTCTCAATATTTGCAATGTTAATTTCAAAACAGTAAAAAAATGCATATATCTACATAAAATAACAATAAAAATCCCTATTTTAGTTATAATAATATCAGCCTTAAGGCTGGATTTATTTCTAAAAGAAGCCATAGAACTAGGTTGCATCTTTTTTACAGTTCATTTATATGCAAGTCAAAAAGGTATATCCTTAAAAATGAAACTATATTCAATCAGTAAGAAAAACAGGTATGTCATGTATTTATGAAGTCTTTTTGAATTTGTGCAGCAAACAGGCACAAATGGCTTCTTTTTTCATTACTCTTTAGATGTAGAATTTGCAAGTCTATGTTTCAAAATTAGTGCTAGAGGAAGAAAACAGCTATTGACTTCAGATCCTTTACATCAATATTACTGATGAGTGAAAATATCCAAGTGCATACAAGTTACACACATAATTTATACAATGGGGCAAACCACAACAAAAATAGCATTTTACAGCGTTTTAAGTATCTTGCACCCTCAGAAATACTGTAAGTTATAATCAGGTAATTTAATAGTTTTGAGATAGATTTGGTTTTGATTTTGGCTGTACCTACAGTCCTTTGTCATCACAGGTTAAAGATTGCAAAGAAGAAAATGAAAGAAGGCTGAGATAGAGATGTGGTCTGAATCCAGTTACATTGTAAATAAACCTTTTGACGTGTTGTCTGTGACTCGTGCTAGAGTCTCTAATGAAGGCCTTTCCATGGAATGGATTAGTCGTTATCTTTGACTTTAAAATAGACAGAAAGAACTGGGAGATGATTAGCTGTGTTAATACAAATATCTTTTGGAATTCATGACCTTTCCTTGTCAAATTATGGCAAGTTGCAAGAAGAAATGATGAAAACTTTCCCTTCTTCAAAAAACATGTGAATTATAAAAATAGAAGCAACAAAACTCCTTTGACAGTGAAAAGGAAATTCACCATTGAGTCTGCTGGAATGTCCATGCTTTTTTTCCCCTGTGGGTATGTTGCACATTGGATAGGATTGCATCCAGATTTTTCTTGATTATTTCCAGTGAGGGAGACTCCACACCCTCTCTGGGCAATCTGTTCCAGTGTTTGGTCACCTACAGAGTGAAGAAGCTCTTCCTTGTGTTCAGGTGGAACTTCCTGTGCATCAGTTTCTGCCCATTGCTCTTTTCCAGTTGCTTGGCACCACTGAAAAGAGCCTGGTCCATCCTGTTGACACCCTCCCTTCAGATACTTACAGACATTGTTAAGGTCCCTTCTCAGTCATCTCTTCTCAAGACTGAACAGGCCCAGCTCCCTCAGCCTTTCCATTCCTTGTTAAAGAGATGCTCCAGTCTCCCAATCATCTTCACAGCCCTCCACTGGACCCTCTCCAGGAGCACCACGCTGCTCTTACACTGAGGAGGCTGGACAGAGCACTCCAGATGCAGTCTCACTAGGGCTGAGTAGAGAGGAAACTTATTCCCTTGTACAGAATTTGTAGAGGGTTCAACTAAATTCCATACTATTCAATTTGTGGAGGGTTTGGGGAATGGAATGTACAGCTTTCGGCCAAACTTTTACAAAACTACTTTGCCAACCAGTACTGAGCGCTGTGTTTCAGAGAAGACTGAGTGCCTTCATCTAACTGCTAAACACAGCAGTCTTAATAACTTCGGCAGAAGCCAGTGGGTAGTGATGGGAAAAAAAATCCCATTAAAATGTCTGGTTATTTTTTTGAGGATATTAACTTAACTTTCTTGGGATAGTTCAACTGTTTCTCCTTGAGCTTGTAATATTGCCTGTTCAGGCTCATGATGGGAAGGAGAAGATAATTATAGTCCTCTTCAGACAGTGTGTTCATTAAGTGTGTTATTTTGGATAAGTAAGTTTTCTAATTGGTTTCCAGTGCCTGCCAGTAGGACAGTCTATGGTAGCATGGCAGTGAGGATCTGTGCCCCTACTGCTTTCCCCTGTTGGAATTCAATACAGTTTAATTGAATTACAATAGGGGTAACCACAAGATGTCAATTACTGGTTTATTCACAGTGTGGACCTCTTCTTCCAATGGCACTTGATTGACTCAGCACACTTCTCTTATTACAGGACCTCTTCCCCTCTTCCCAGAGAATAAGTACTGTGCAAAGATGCCACATTCCTTATTAAACAGCAGCATAATCACACAACTCTAGTGGCACTGACTGCAAAAATTAAAGATCTACCTGGTCTGAGTTTATAGCATGTGACCTACTTTATTTGAAGCTAGAGTTGGAATGTCTTTCTGCACCTATGACTTTGCCCATCTGTTGATAGTTTCCCTCTTTGGAACTTGGAAGATACTGTTTTCTGAATTATGCAAAACTATCTTTTGTCCGATAGAAAAAAAAAAAAATGTTCTTTCGAGAAAATAAACAGAATAGTTGGGAAAGAATCTTCCTAGATTTCAAGTGTTTAAGTCATGTGAAAGAATTGAATAAAAAGAAATCCTTAACCTATCTTTCTGACTGCTCCTTAGTCCTCTTCCATCCAATTTAAGACCTGAAATCCTAAAGACATCAAATGTTTTTGCTAAAAGCACCTAGTATGTTGCAAAGACAATTACCTAAATCCATGAAAACTGGTCAAAGATTTTACCAATTCTCCTTTTATGTAAACGATACTTTGATTAAATACAATTTTAAATAAAAATAATATTTTTGCAAGTTTGTTTTTTAGCTCTTTTAAATAGCCAAGCCAAGTCAGTTTTTATTTGTAAAACTTTTTCATGGACAAAAATAAATTCCTGATCTGTAAATTTCAATTAAAATGTAAATTTGAAAAATCACTGTGGTTGTATTCACATTAATATGACATGACTATGTTTTTTCTCAAATGTTATTTCACTGTGATTTAAGAAGAGCTAAATTACATTTTAGCAAACATTCTTTAATGCTGATAGTACCACTAGTAGGAATGAAACAGAAAGAACAAGAAAATTTAAACTCACAGGAGGAATGGATGTAATATTACAAAATAACAAGACTCTTGACTGAGCCCTCTCAAAATAGTATTATTGCACTGTGCTTCCAAGTTATTACTTGCTAGAGATTATTTGCTCAACTGCATGTTTTCTCAGTCCCCACTAGTCCCTATATATGATACAATCCCTTTTAAAACAGTTCTCAAAATTTCTGTTTCAAATTTTGGATTAAGATAATGCTAATAACAAAGAAAGAAAACCAATTTTTAAAACATTAAGTATATTAATTTATTATATCCCTATTAATTGTAAATATAAAAATGTTCTTTATTTAATGCCATATTAAAATAAAGGAACTCACAAAAGAAAGCAAAATACATTTTGGTATTCTGCTTGTATATACTATATTAAGATACCTTGTTTAAAATAAGTCATGTTTTTATGGGGTTGCTATAATGCCTTTGGAAAAGAAAAGGGAAGTTCTGTACTTTTTGCGCAAACAGCCCAACTCCACAGCTTGGTGCTTACAGAAAGGGAACACATTCACTATTGTAACTCCTAATGGTTACTAACCAAAGGCTGTAATATTCCACTGAAGCCAACAAGATTTTACTGGGAAGCGGCTGTTTTTAAATTTCATATATGATCGTTCTGTGGAAACCCAACATTTGGAAATTATTACACATTCTTCCTTTTCCCCCCTCCTGCCATGTCATATGGGAAGAGGAGCTAAGCTTTTTTCATACGATTGCTCTTCAACTCTAAAACTTCTAATGTGGGGAACTCATTGGGACTTCTATAGGCTAGGAGTTTAAAATGAAATTCTAGATTTTTGACTCAGTAGTTCCTATTAACAAAAAGACAATAATTACATTACTCAGAATATATATAAAAGAATTGTATCTATATGTAAGTATGAGGTATGATAGCTATGCTTTTAATTATTTTATTTGATCTTTCTTGCATTTCCAGTATTTTAAATAGGTGTGATAATATTTTCTAATTAATAAGAATCTGCTATTATTATTATTATTAACAGAATCTATCTCTGTATTCATGCAGTGTTTTAAATGTTATGTTATGTTGTATTTGCATGTTATGTGCATTTTAAAAGTCCAAAGAATTGTACCACTTAATTCCTATATGCACATAAAACTGTTAATTTTTTATTTAAATAAATCGTTGGGCAGTTCCATAAGAGACTTTTCTGGTACTATTTTGATTTTTTTTCTTCCTAGAAGAGTTTGCCTAAAAAAAAAGTCTGATATTCATAGTGTACATAGTAATATTCCGTCTAGTCATTAATAGTCAAACACTCACACAATGGCACATCTGACATAGGCAGCTGAGTTGGGAATTGAAACCATAATAATTAACAATAGATTTCCTGATCTCACCATGACAAGTAAATGAAACACTCTGTGGTGTGCTTGCCCACTGGAAGAGGGAATTAACTCAGTATGAAAAGCAGAATGGAAGCATATCTCTGATTAGATCTAATGCACAAGGAATGCAACAATGGGAAGCTTGTGTCAGCAGAACACATCAAACTCTTTTCTAAATATTGTGCATGAGTATGCAAAAACACGCACATTCCCTATAAGAACCATAGTGAAATGCACAGGATGTGAAAACCACAATCCCTACTGCAATAAGTAAATAAACAAATACATCGATAAATAAATTAATTAATAAATAAAATTGCTGCATGTTCTTACTTACACAAACAGTTTAATCTAACATTTAATTTTTTTTTCGGTAATTTTGGTCCCATTCAATTCAAATTTCCTATTTAAAGGACTCCTCTCCCTGTTGCTCCCTGACCAACCTGGAGGCTCTGAGCGTTCAGGACCCTGGAGAGCAGCAGCGCCCCGAGCCCCGCTGGCAGCGGCCCCGACAGAAACGCGTACAGCTCCGCGCCTTCGTGTTCCACTCGTCATCATCCTCTCTTCTTGTTCTGTGTCTCTTCCGACTGCCCCACCTTTCCTTCCTCCTCCTCATATTGTCTTTTGCTTGTATAGTGACATTTACTGTTGCAGCAACTTTTTGTCTGAAACAAAATGCTCTCCCTTTCATTCTTCAAATCGTGTTGGTTTTGGTTTTGTTTTTGTTTTTTTTTTTTTTTTTTGTTTTTTGTTTTTTTGTTTTTTTTTTTTTTTGGTAAGGCTGCCTTATATTTAACGTATTTAATGTTGACTAAATCATCATGGGACATTTAATATAATTATTGTATCAAGCATTACAGTTTTGTTGTAATATGTACCTGGCTGGATACACTGCATTCTTTTACAATGTGCAGTGTTAGAAAACTTACTTTATAGAAATCCTGAATCGGAAATTACTGTGTTTGTAGTCATATAAAGTAGTTCAGTACAGCCATAAAAACGCAGTTGTAGTTACTAATCTTCTTGCATCTATTAAACACATTTTAATACTTCAGATTCTCTTCAAAGCTTGAAAGACCAGCTAAAATTTGAAATTATTACTAAAAACCTGATTCTGCTAAAACTTACAGGGGTGAATAATCCCAGTCCATTCACTGGACCTATTCACCTGCACAAAGCCACACGGTATGTCTTTGCAGATCTGTTCCTAAATGATCTCATTAAGCCTCAAAGTTTAATTAACTCTCAGACAGATATAAATCAAGAGCGATTCCCAAAAGTCACTACAGACTCACTGGTGTAACTCAGTGAAATTTTTTTCTTTTGGTTTCTTAAGGAGAATCAGGTTTCTGTAATGGCACTATGAGAGGGAGGCAAGAAGGGAGGAAAGAAGGATGTGGGTATGGCATATACAGAAACGTGCATTTGTCTCTGCGTCCTTCAGTCTTCCTGACTATGTTGGAGCACAATGGCCAATTTCAGATGATTTTTATAATGCAATAGTAATTTTCAACCTATCAAGCTTTTAGAATTTTTGTGAATATACAAAGGAGTAGGGGGAATCAGGAAGGCCTGAATAAAAAGCACATTCTGGAGATCAACTACAAGATTCATAAGAGACCCGTTTTGTGGATTTGGCAACATCGAAACATTCTTTCTTCCAAAAGCCGTGAGACTTCAGAAAATATATTTCACATCTCTTTCAATATGTGGCTTTTGTAGGTTTACTCTTTTCCTCTATATGGAATTCAGAGTGCATCCTCAGTGCTGGCCCCTCCATCAAAATAAGAAGTAGCCTCTCTTTCTTCACAATAAACAAAACACTCATGCAATGTGCTTTGGAAGATTCAGACACATGAAAAAAAAAAAAATCCTCAAATGAAAACAGCCAAAACGTTGAAATGCTGTGAAGGACTGCTTATAGTAGCTCCCAGGCACCTTCTACCAAAGACCCACTTTCAGTGAAAGCACTTATCAACACACTGTGGGAAAATGAGGCAATATAAAGTGGGAGGTCTGAAGGGTAAGCCCAACATATTTGCAAGCACAGGGACATGTAACCTTTAAACAAAAACAAGTCAAAGGTGCCTACAATGCAGTCACATTCACACACCATCAACAAATCATAGCCTTACTCTGGATCTCTCAGAACTCAATTTGGCTAACATATAGGTCATTACAAACCCTGGCAACTGAGGATAAAGAACAGTGCATCTGGCAGACAAACTTCACAGGTCTGAGGTGAATTGTAGACTCTACAAAGCCCATTGGGCTGACGAAACTCTTTCTTCAGCACAGAATCACAGGTCCTACTTCCATACGCAGTGAAAGAGGAAGGCAAACCATCCTCACTGGAAGGTAGGAGCTGTTATTATTACTGAGATCTGTTCAAAAACAGAGTGAATAATGCCACTCACTCTGTAGGCACTGAGTGAATGTCAAATGGAAACCGAAACTGGTACAGTATGCTCCTAATAAATAATATTTCACTTCTATAGGTCTTCTTTTTTTCCTAGCACAAATAAAAATCTTTTGTCTAGAAGAATTTTTGATAACTTGACTCTGATGGAAATCACAACTTATTTAACCTCCTAAAGAAGTGATTTTTTCTATAAGGATTCTGGAATTAAGAAGTCCCACATCTGGCAAAAGAAAGTTGACAAGTAAAGATTTTAAAGGAAACCTGTGAATTCAAATGTGAGCTAAAAGTTATGACTGGCAATAGGTAGTGACTGTTATCAATAGGAATTCCTAATGCTGTAGAACTACAGAAAATTAAGGTTTCCTAACTCTTACATCCTATGCAAGGGGAATATTAGAAACAGTTAAGATACAGAGTAACAATTGCAGTTGCTATATGTGAAAGTCAAAAATAAACACTAAACACACAATCTTTAATGATACTTTAGGTGGAAATGTTATGATTTACAATTATGAGTTGGCATCCCAAGCATTACAGTCGCCTCAGAAGGTAGGCAGCTGCAACCACTCATTTTCCAGAGTGTCAGGCCTGTATCCAGGTGTCAGACTCAACACCAAGAGCCTAATCTTAGTTTTTCTTCAACTGTATTTTTCTTTATTCTGTGGAACACCTTCACACACGAAGAGAAACCCATTTTTGACATACATGTCAAGATTTCTGATATCATGGTTTACCTCACTGTTCTCCACTGACAAAAAAATTCTTATGCACAAAGATTACACATACCGAAATTCAGTGCATATTTGTTCAGCCCTTCGAATTTCTTATTTGGAATTTGATAAAATAAGAACTAACTTTTGAGTATTGTCAAAATCATGTTGTAGACTAGCAAGCAAAAAACACAGAGTACTGTATTGTAAATATCTCTAGCTTGCTACTCCATTAAAATATGATACAAAAGGATTTTTCATTTCATTGAAAGAGTAGAACAGGAGCACCTTATATACAGCTACTCCAAAATGAGAGCTGAAACTTTGACTAGATTATAGATCTCTACTGCTGGTCTCATGTTCCCTAGAGAACTCATAAGAGGACTTGTGGATTTTTGCCTTGCATCTGATTCCAATGATGGTACAGGCAACAATTTTCATATATAGAGTACTAAAGGTATTTTTAACTGTGAATAAAGAATAGTTATTCGTCAGTTCTGGAATGCACTGCAGATGCTACATTGAGCTTTTGGAATTCTTTTTCTGCTATTCAATTTTTTCAGACCATAGCAAAATATTCTATTTTACAGGTAGTCCTAGATAAGGAAGAGTTCCTTAATCAATGCAATGATCTTATTGCCAGTTGCACAGGCTATTGAGTGCTATTGGCATTTCATCACAACAGAAAAAACAGATGACTGAAGTGTGGAGAACTCATTTCTTTTAAATGAGGCTACAGTCAGAAAAAGTGCATTCTGAATTGAAAACTAGATAATAAATGGCTGGATTGCTTCTGTCCCTCTTTTAGAAACTAGAGCAGGATATATCAGAAGCAAATTCCTTCCTACTTAGGGCATTGTTAAAACTGCCATCTATGCATCTCATTTCATGAGATAGGTATTCGAGAGGGAAGGAAGAGAACAGTCAGAGATGAGTGATGAGCTGGACCATCACTTCCAGGAGTAGTGACAGAAAGTACCACAATAAGTCCTTTTTGAAAACTATGGATATGCACATAGAAAATATGCACATATCTCATGATCCTGTGGCTAGGATTTTCAAAGAATCCCTGTATCCCACTGAAGAGCAACGGAAAATCCATGAGACAAATCATAAGAAAAAAGCTCTTCAACTATCTACTAAGAGTAAAAAATCATGTTATATAATTCTTGTTCACATTCTGGATGGGTTCTTCGCACTTTCTTTCTTTAGAAACCTATTTTCCTTGAAATCTGATCACCATGCATGCTTCTACTATAAAATGTATTTATATTAATAATTTAATGATAGCTGAGCTGCACAAGGTCATTTGTGTTCTGTGAAGTAGAGGTTATTTTACTAGATTTAAAAATTAAGGAATAAAAGAAGCATGACATGACTCAGTAAAAAGGCTTTTTTACTTTAGCACCTAAATATTCTAATCAATAACACTGTGGAATTGTTCCTCCCCGAGGAAAGAAACAAATTAATAAATAAATGTATTTAATTGGCATAATAATTCTTTAGACTCTGTTACAATTTCAAGACAGAGTTCCTTTGGCATAATTGGTCTTTCTTGTTTTCATTCCCTGACCTTAATGTCCATCTTTCTCCCTTTCTGGAGTATTACCAATAGATTAATAATTTTGAAAGCCAGCCAAGATAATAGTGGTGGTGGTGACAGTAGATTCTGGTATTTTCTTAGAACAATGAATTGGGCAGCTAGTTAAACTGATTAGAGAGGTAATAAGATACTCTAATGATCAGCAGTCTATTGTAGTTTCTGATATCTATACCCTCTCTAAAAGCAAAGAGAAATAAAAACATATTCCCGTCAGAATATCCAAAGTAGTCTCAGGAAATGTCTCAGGAAGTAGTTAAAAGTCTGTGTAAACAACAACAACAAAAATCTATCAAGTGAGATGACAATATCTTTAGATACCCAAATCTCAAAGCAGAACACCTAAGCCTCAACAGTCCAATAACTGAAGTACTGATGGCATAAGAAAGAGGACACCCCCTCCTCCCCTCAAATGAATTCAGATGCTGGGATTGCAATTACTATTCCAAAATTAAACAATAAAAAAAATGAAGTAGACATTTGGACCTTGCTTAGGAGATGTACAGCAGAACAGACAACAGTATTAGGCATGTCTGGAAATAACACAGCTGACATAATTACAACAGGAAAAAAAAAAGAAATAAAAAACATTCATGTACCATGGAACTTGTGCTTCAGCAAGTATGAGATCAATGGATTATATGGCTTTCGAAGGCTTTCATTTACAGTTAAATCCAAACTGAAACACCAGAGCATTAAAGCCAGAAATATCCAAAGGTCAGCATTTTTTTCAATGAACAAAGTATTAAAAGTACTCTCTAAGTGAGCACTTCTTTTGTTATATAAAACCCTGTTCACTGAACCGATTTCCTGTTAGTAGACTGAACCATGGATTAGGTACATTTTATTTGAAGAATGTCACTAATGAAACAAATCATCAGGAAAGGAAAGAGAATTTTAAAGTGTGCTTAGCACACTGCAGGGTCAGAGTGACGAGGTTTTGTAGAGCAGGGTGGAAACTCCATGGAAAGAAATAAGGGAAATATGTGAGTGTATAAAAAGGGATTTACGATGTGGCTTTAGAAAGCTGAACCTTCTGAAAGAGGCACTTGGAACTGAGGTAGCTGATGAAATATAAATGTCAACAACCATTATAGTTTAATGCAAGTGAAATATTTGTAATACAAAGTTATAAAGAGGTGTGGCTGTAGTTGAAGTCGGTCTGGGTTAATGGATGCTGTACGTTCTTACAATTTGGATCAAACAATTGCTAGGCAGAGCCCCTGGCTTGCACCAGTAATGTTATCATTAAAATGGTGCAATTTTAAGCAAGCCATGACTGCAATGCCTCAGTTTACCTGTTTATGAAACCAGAATGGCATTTAACTGTGCTGCAGGGCTTAATTATGCTCATAAGGTACAGGGGATCATTGTAGGACACATTATATGCATGTGAATTTTTATGAGCATAACATCTGGATCAACAGTTCTTTGAATAATAAAAAACATGAAATCTGCAGAATTAGAGGTGTAAAGATGGCGCTTTTTTCCATCATTGTATGGTAAATTACACATAATTAGAGAAAGCAAAACTAAGATAAAATGTGACAACTTTATAATAGTGCTGAGAATCCAACACTCTTCATCCCACATGTAAAAATCTATAACCTTTTAGGACATTCTTCTGATATTAGTCTGGAAGATAGTCAAGGTTATGCATCAAAATCCAGAAGTCCATAGTTCATACTGGTGCCACAGACACAAACCATGACTAGCTCCTTGCTCCTATGCCAAATGATAGCTTTAATTATGACATTTACATTACTGTGAGGACAAAAAAGTTCAGCAAACTATTTCACTATTTATCAGCAAAACTTCAAAACATTGTTAGCTATATCCTTCTCTGGACACAGTCACCTGAAGAGGCAAGTGCATCCTCAGCACCTCTCTAAATTTCTTTGCCTCTTCACATAGTGAGAAATTTGTATGCATGGTGCCTTTGACTCACCAAACAGTCCCAATTCAGTTACTTCTTTTCTTTTTCTTCTCTTTTAGTTTGGGTTACTTTGTGGGGTTTGTTTTGTGGGCGTTTTTTGGTTGGGTTTTTCTTTGTTTTGTTGCTGTTGCTGTAGGAGGATTCTATGCCTTAATTAGGCTTTCAATCTTAAGACAGTATTCCTGTATGGCAGAAATCAGATATAAACCTCTAGCCTCCTACATTGAGAAATTACATTCTCTGATAAAAAAAAAAAAAACCACTTTGTTAACATACATTTAAGACTCTCCCTAGTATCTCTTACAGAGCATCACTTCAGAAAAATTAAACCTTCTGAAAAGCATAAAATAAAGAATTACAGTACATGACAGCTCAGTCTAACTCACTCCAATTTTACCTCTGCAAAAGCCACTGGGAATATCTGTGACAGCCCATCTCCAAAAGCAGTGCATGACAGGGCAGAGTGGTAAAATACAGAGTGAGTTAAAGAGAAAAAAAGTGTTTCTGTGAAGTGCTTTTTCCATGATTCTTTTATATTATCTGCAAAAACAGAATGCAAAATATATATGGCAGGCCATGTATTAGCAAGGGCTAAGCAGAGCTAAGGTTAATTTTATATTTCCTCATTTCCCACAGTTTAAATTTGACAGGTGAAAGCAGTGGTGGTTAGTTTGCAGATCAGGCTACAGAGGGAAATTTATAGATGTGTAGGCAGCTCTCATAAATTTCAATTAATATGTTGGACTACTTTCCATAAACATTAATTTTGTTTTTGTGAAGATCTGTGGATGCTAAAATATAAAAGCAAACCCATTTTTATACAAGACTTGAAGTGGATTTAGGTGGATATAGCTATTGCAGAAGTTAAAAGTGAGATGCTGTTGCAATTAGGCAGAAGCAAGTTGGTTTTTTTTTCCACTCCTGACTACATTACTACAGCAGAAGAGTAATCATTGTTCCCATTATTCCTATAATTCCCACCACTGGTTGCTGGAGTTACTAAGATACTGAGAGAGATGGATTGTTAGTTTTTCTCAAACCCAAATAGCATCAATCTCTGTGTGCTACCTTGCTTCTAAGTACAAAAAAGAAGATGTTTTACAGATCTCTAGTTTTGAAAGAATATGTACAGGTCTAAAATTTCCTGACCTCAGGCTCCTTGCAGGGGGTTCTTAATGATCAGCACAGAGCCTGGCTGGTGATGGAGTGTGCTGGGTTGCTGGTTCTTTGTGAAAGAACGTGCCTGGTCCCTGAACATGGAAGAGTGAAATGCTTATTATTTAAGTTGTAACCTGACCTGGATGTTATGGAGCAGTGAAACATATAAATGTTACTTGATTTCCTCCCATGCCTTGTGTTCATGACTGAAATGCTTAGGATTTTTTTTACATTACTTTATATGCCTGCCCCTGGCCAATCCTAGATCATTGAACTTACCTTTTAAATTGCAGCTTAAAAAAAAAAAATTAAAAAATTTTAAAAAATCATCAGACATAATGCAGACAGAAGTTGGACAAGAAAGTTCTGGACAAAATTAAAAATAAATGGGCAAAGTGGATACAAAATGGATAGCATTTAAGTACCAAAAAAATCCTATATTTTATGAGCTAGCTCAAAATGCTTCATCCTATTAGTTTCTTACTTAAAGACAGACAGTGCAGAAGTACTGTACTCTTGAAAGAAGAAATAAAAACTACAGAAAAATATGTTGGGGGGAACAGATGTGTTCTGACTATTGTCAGCTTCTGCTGCCATGAAAGGAAGTGGGGCAGACTCAGGAGGAGACAGTTTTTCTAAGAAAATTGATTTTATCATAGTAACAATTTGCTAAGGGTGTGTCTTTTAGAAAGTCAGCTCTGAGTTCATTTTCTCCCAAATTCTGCTGGATTTGGGGATAAAATTATTTAGAATAAACAACATCATGCAAATTGAAACACAGGATCTGCGCTTTAAAAACCATTTAAGTTAAGATGGAAAACAGAAAATCATTATGTGCCTCCTGAATTAAAGACAAAATTAGATGTCTATACATAGTCAAGAGAGAGCATACTATTGGAAGAAGTACCTAGTCCACAGGAATTTTAGAAGAAGAAATTAAAGTATTTGAGTTTATCTAAAGAGGTCTTCAATCACAGTATTTGGGTTGCTA
This sequence comes from Pachycephala philippinensis, assembly GCA_013397055.1. NCBI lineage: Eukaryota > Metazoa > Chordata > Aves > Passeriformes > Pachycephala > Pachycephala philippinensis. The sequence continues at coordinate 608,844 of VWZT01011297.1, read as the reverse complement.
TATTCAGCAAACTGCAAGTTGATTTGAAATGGAAATATATATCTTTAGAGTAAAAGGAGTGCAGATGGTCTTGGATGACTGAGAAACAAAACGAGTACTAGCACAAAATGAGCACAAACTGTTCATTTTATGAGTTGTCATGGAGAGAATTATGAATGGAAAATATTCTTACACACTAATGAAGGCAGGAGAGCCCTGAAAGCTGCATTAATTATCCTGTAACTGCATTACTCCAGTATGGACAATTTGTTGTACAGTAGTTCTTATTTCAAGTGCTGACAAACTACTGTGTAAAATTTCATGCAAACACATCAGTTTTCTGAAGAGCAAAACAAAACATTTAGATTTGAAGGAAGAAACTGGCTATATGGAAAAAAGTTTGCTCATTCAGCAAAAGTGAACATGCCAAACCTGAGAAAAGGTAAGAAAGGAAAGGAGTCAATTTAATTTTTATTGCAGGGCAAGAGACTAAATGAGAAACAGAAATCTCTGTGTTTCTTTCTGTAAAGACAGAGGTGGATAGGTGATGCAGAGTAAGTTAACAAATACAAGTACTGATAAGAATGACCAGCTGATTGTAGTTTGGGAGGTTAGGTGGACCAGCAGGTCAGGTATGATACCAGTATATTACTGATTGATGAGGGTTCAGTGATTGAATAAGTTGCTAAAGTTATTACGAAGTAAATTTATTCATTTAATAATTTATCTGGTAGAAAGGAAGCCTGGCAAACAATATCACGTGTCACATTTCCAAATTTATCACCAGATGACTTGCAGTGCCCATGAAGAAGGAAAAGTCAATGCCATCAACACTGGGAATAAAATTTTCCAGAATATTTCCATAACTGGGAAGGCAAATGTCACAGGAAGCCAACCTTTGAGGTGCTCTGTTACCTACCCACTGCAACAAAAAGAGAAAGATTACCTAAGTACTTGAGATACCATTTCAAACCAGGCACCTTCAGGATCCATTAAGATCAGTAGGAACTGATGATGTAAAATTGAACGTAGCAACTTATGTTTGAGACAATGCTAAAGTTAAGGAAAATAAAAAAACCCAAACCAACATTGCATTTCAGTCACCAGCTGTGAGTACCAAAATCACACTTTTACTGGTCGTGTACATCTCAAGATGTTCTTCACCTTCTGTCACTGTGCTGGCAGGACAATAGGAGCATGGGAAAAAGCAGCCTGATTCTCATTTGATAGCAAAAATACACCAGTTGGGATTCAGCAAAATGCTGGTTCCAGAGACAGTTCCCACATGTAAGGTGGTTTGGAGATTTTGAGATCAACTCTGTTTAAAGCAAATTCCTTTTAGACTGCCACAGCCTATAGTCATAAATAATGGGTATTCAAAGGAAAACTCAGCAAATATTTTAATTAATGATATTGCCATCAAGTGTGGTGTAAAAACAGATGTGTATATTGGGGACATGCACTTTTTCTTTAACAGAATCAATTCACTGAGAGGTTTGGTGCTTCAAAACTAGTGTAACATATAATACAGTGTTATTTCTGAATAAGGAATAATGCTTGATTTTCTTACTCTCCAAGCACCTTCAGAAGCAGTTTATTTCTCTAGATAAACTCTAATAAAGTCACATATATAATAAAAATAAATTTCATGCCCCATGATTGTCTTTCTGCATCATTTTCTTCAGCGATTTTATTCAGTCGGAGTAAAAATCAGTATTTGCTTTCTTTCTCACCCTGTATATGAGAGGTTGTTATTTGCAGTGTCTGCATCAAAAGAGAGATGAGAATTCTTGGATGCATGCATGTGGTACACAGCATGAATTTAATCTCAATATTTTTAAAACCTTTCCTGTTCACTGAGGGAACTTTTTTTATTTCTTTTGTCAGTCTGTAGTTTTCATGGCAAGGAGCCAACCAGCAACAAGCAGTGGGTTTTACTGGTTCTTAAAAAAAGGAGCAGGTGTTTTATTTATGTTCGTATTTGCAATAAGTTCCCATTTTGTGATATGAAAAAAAAAAACAACCAACTTTTCTTTTGATTCTAGCAAATGTAAAATGTTTAAAATACTTGTATATTCAAATGCAAAAAATATAGGTATTTGTGAGTTAACTAAAGTACTGATTTTGAAAGTTCTCCTTTATTTCACACCACAAAATTATTTCTCTTTTGTGCAGGTTTTTTTTTTTGCATTAATTATTTTTTTAATTAATTTTTTTATTTACATAAAATTTCCAGTATTTTCTAGTAAAGTGCTTTTAAACCTACTTGCTTATATTTAATTGCCAGTCTTCATAGGTCACCTTGGATTTGTGGTTCATTGGAGGAAGGAAGCAGGTGTTTTGGTTTTATATTTGGTTGTGTTTTTTAAACACAGCAGGTCTACGAGTGAGGCTCTCTCACCCACTGCCTGATGAAGGTCTCTTCAGCTGGTTTCTGAGGGGCTGAACAATAATGCTTTTCACTGACCTTAGCTGGCACTTTGGATGCTCAATTTTGGTTTACAAAAGCAAAATTAAGCATTCACTGCCTTTTTGTTTCGTTTTTTGTTGTTGTTGTTTTGTTTTTTGTTTTTTTTCAAATATATCTAGTTCATACCATCACATAATGAATAAAAGCCAAAAGATTTGCACAGTTCCTCACAAAGTTCCCCCAGACTGGCTCCTACCTGGTAGGAGAAGAACTGCTTGACATACAGTGGAAGGGCACCTCCAATTCCATGCCAAGTCTGTGAAGTTCATGATCTCTTCACATTGCCAATCCACATGAGTTACAATGACTGATTATCTTGCATGATTTTAATTTAAGAGTAATAGCCGAGAATAAAGAATTAAGATTTAATTTTTGCTCTGATATTTTTGTTAACAAATGCAGAAACCTGTCCTTTAAGCAAATTTTACTAGAAAGATAAATGGATGAGGTTTACAGACACTGACATTCTTTAAAGGAACAGCATTACAGTAATAATAGTACATTACAATATGATCACTCTATCCACATCTGTCTTCCTATTTTTTAGGGGATCTGCACTTTATTGAATTATTTTCATCTACCTAGCTCCCATAAAGACCAAATTCCCAGAATGCAAATGAATGCCGAAACCCAGTATCCCACTACTTAAAATCCTGAGGAATATTTCAGGTAGAAACAACTGCATTCCAATCCTAGCTTTCACACAGAATGTACTACATGACAGTGGCAAAGTCAGGTAAATTCTGGACATCTGTTTCTGTTCTGGCATGAATAATGCTTACTTTTGATGATAATTAATAGTTATATGTTCCTTCTCATTCATGTAACATCACCACCAAGTCTGAGGTACCCTCCAAAACAAAGTATTTTTTTTCCAGTGTATTTAGCCAAATAAAACTCTCACTTTTATACACAGGTTTCTAAATGTCATACTTTGGAATAAAAAAGCTGCAATATTTAGTTTCAAAAAAGTTGAAAGGAGGTATTTCCCTTCCCTCTCTGTAATTCATCTAAGAGCTTAAAGCAAAGATCCTGTGGAGTTTAATCCCTGAACTGCATTTTTCAGGAAACATACTATTATTCACCAAAAAAGGCACCAATAGCTAAGCCTATTACTATCACTGCCTTAACATTGCCTTGTGTTAGAGATGTGCACATTCAAGTGAAAAAGAAGAAAACAAAAAGATTTTGTGCTCTTACAGTTTTATTCCTATACTTGGAGATTTGTGTATTTTTCTAAGACACAAGTTTTAAAAATATACATTTTAAAACATATCTAGAAATTTTAAAAATACATATTTTAAAAAACAGAACTCCTAAATCATAGCATGCAGGAAATTGTAAGGAAAAGTAATACCTAACTGCTCTGAATTGCTCTCTTCCATCAAAGATTTGTTTCATTTTGTTCACAAAATCCATTGTTTCTGAGAAGTGTTCTAATTAACAGCTTAGCTACAGTTATAAAATATTTTCCATGCCAGTTGCTTTTCTCTGGTACAAGACAGATAAGGAAATAAATAGGTTTGCCCTCCCAGAAATGCAGTTAACCCTTTTAAGTCAGCTAATCCATTCCAAAGCAATTTCCCTTGATATAGTTAGTGTTTTATCCAACAAAAGAAAAACAAATTCACGTGAACAGTAATATAGGTTTTCCTTCTACCTACCATTCTAATTAATCACACAATCAATAATGAAATATTTTAACCTTGTTTGTAACAAAATATAGATCTAGATACACTACTTCAAAGAGAATATTTCTCTACTCAGTAAAATTTACAAAAGATATGCAAGAAGTCAATCTAATGGGAACATTTCAAAGCAGTCCTGTTTCCATGTGAGAAGTGTGACTTTGCCTAAACTGCTACTCCTTTCAACATTATTGTATGGTGTCAAGTGATTTATACAGTGAAAGATAACCACTCTATAAATGCATGAAAGATAATTGAGGATGTATTTGCAGTAGGAAAAAATCTTTGCAACTGTGCCCACATACTGGGCTAGTTTCTGAAATCTTACTCTGATTTATTCCTATTGTTTCACATTGAGACAGGGACAGCAGTTTATTTCAGTGCAGAGCAAATTTTCTATGACTTCATCCTCTCTCTCTTCCTCCATTCATTTTGCTAGTTCAAGATGCTGATCTGTCCCAAAGCTGACCAAGGTGCTTTTACAGGAAAAATCCTGTCACACGTCCAGTTCCCTACCTTGCTCACAAGCCACACAACCCCCATGCCAGCATAAAGGAATAGGTGCTCTTTAAGATATGACTACTCTGAGCTTAAGCATAGTTGCCTCATCTACCCCCAAAAAAATTCTATTCTGTATTGCAGCAGCCTGTCCATAAAGTGTGGTTTAAATTTCCCCTGCTAAGCAGGATGCTTTTGTTGTTTCATATTATCCTGCACATTACAGATTTAACTCAAAGGCTGGACTTTGGGTGGCTTATCACAATTCCTTGCACCAACAGTTCAAGAAGTCCTCAATCCACCTCACAGTCCATTTCTCTAATCCATACCTTATCAGTTGAGGATATCATGGGAGACAGCCTTGCTAAAGTCAAGATGTACATCCCCTCCTGCTCTCCTCTCACTCACCAAGCTAGTTATTTTACTGCACAAAAGCATGATCAGGCCTGATTTCTGCTTCATAAATTCACACTGATTATTTCCAATCACCTTCTTGTCCTCAGTCCATTTAGTAATGGCTGCCAAGATTTTTCGCTCCAACCCCTTCTCAAGGATTAAAGTGAGGCAGGCAAGTCTGCAGTTCCCTGCATCCTCCTCCTCCTCTCTCTTCTTAGATATAGGAGTAATATTTGCTTTCTTCCAGTCCTTCCAGACAGCTGTGACCTTTCAAATACTACCAGCAGTGGCCTTGTGGTGACTGGGCAGCTCCCTCAGTACTAAGGGGTAAAACCCTTCAGGGATGCACCCATACTTCTGTATGACCTATCCTGCCCTAGCTGTTTGAATGTTCCCTTATCTGGTCCTTCTTAGCTGAGGGTAATTCTTCCTTTTTCCAGACTTTTCCTTCTGGCTTCAGGGACCTGGAACTGCTGAAAGTCAGTCTTGCCAGTAAAGACCAAAGCAAAGAAGACACTGGGCACTTCATCCTTTTCCACATCCTTCATCACCAGATACTCTGCACACTTCAGCAGCAGGAACACATTTGCCCTATTTTTGTTTTTGCTATGGATGTACCTGCAGAAGCCTTCTTATTGCCTGTCATTTCTCCTACTGGATTCAAATCCAGGAGGGCTTTGACATTTCTAACTCTGCTCCTGCATGTTTGTACAGTGTTTCTATATTCCTCCCACATCACATGTCCCTGCTTTCACCAGTAAATACTACATTTTTGATGCAAACTAAGGTTACTTGAAGAGTTACAGTTATGTTTTGAGTGTATAAAAACTTTAATTCTATTTAGCATTTTGGAGTTTAGTAAAATTTTTTTTTCCTGGTATTGAAAATACTTTTGTTTTGAAACCCACTCTCTTGGATAGTTATACATTTCTAAAAATGAATAATTGCAAAATTCATAACTCATTAGAATTACCAAGTTAATTCTGACTACAAAGCAAAACGCCTCATTGCCAAATCATGGGTTTCCTTCATCCAATATAATAATTTGATTAGGCATTCTGTTCCATATTTCCCTAATGGTTTTAATTTTTTCCTCTGGAGACTGGATTTTTAGTCTTGTTTTTCAGATGCATGTCATAGCTGATAAAGAATCAACTTACTTCTAGCTTGTTCACAGATAATGATAATAAAATGGGGAAACATCAAGGATGATTTATTATACCACATCGAGCAGTGAAGGAAAGAAATTCTCGTCAGTTGTGCTCACTTCTTTTTATTTAAATGAATGTGATAATGTCCTCCTTCTCCATCTTTTCCAAAGTAATGTTTATTTGACTTCCCAACAATACTACACCATATAAAAGAAAAAAAAAAGACATTTCTGAAAGCACAGTTGGTAGAGTATGCACTGGTGTTTGCAACTTAACTTTCTTAAACCCCTTGCTTGCTGTATTTCTAGATTCCATCGATAGTCCTCTTTAGGCACCTTTTAAAACGTGATGTGCACTGTTAGGAGACATTAAATTGCTGGGGATTGATAAGAAGTAACAGCATGTGTCAGCAGGAGAGATGTAACTCTGCAGGGAGCAGTGCACCTCTGCTGTGTCTGGTGCATTGATTTGGGTACCAGCCTCTGCTGTGATTGTCCATGGTTTCCAGGGCAAATGCACTCAGGATTTCCACTGACTCCAGTGAAAAGTGTCTGCATCCATACTTTCCCCCCCATGTTTGTGCAGTCCTTTGCTGGACGGACCAAGGAATTCTGACTTATGATCTAACTGTGGCACAAAAAGGGAATAGGATCCAGATCCCTTTCTGATATCTGCAACATCTCTGTAGGTCTTGAAATAGTTTTCATAAAAGCCAAAACAATCCTCCAAAGTGAATACTGCTCTCCTTATTAAATTCAGCTGACGTGAATTAGCAGTATAAAAATACTTTCACAATGGATTTACACTTCACAAGAAGACATTTATTTCTGTTCTTACACATTATAATCAAAAAAGAAATAAAATATTGGGTAAATAACAATTTTTAATTTTCTTTTTCCAGAAAAGTAGATTTCCAGTGACATATGGGACCCATTTCTATTTTTGCTGCTTTGCAAGATACTGCAATGACCTCTAAGACCAAGGCAAACCCACCTCCTGTTTAGCAGAATCTGAAGATGACCCTTCCTGTCCTGTCATCCAGAAATATAAGTTGTGGAAAGAAACTGGTTGTGTTAATCCTTGAAAATGCCTTGATAATGAGCAAAAGAGTAACAGTACAGGGGAGAAAAAGGAACATCTGACAGGTTTATAGCTCTGTCCCTTAAAGTGGGGACAGTGTGGCATTGCCAGATCTGCTGCAACATGGCATGGTGAGAGCTACGAACGATACTCAAGTTTCTGTGTGAGCTGCATCCCTCTTTTCTCGTGCTTCCACAGACTTCTGGTGAATGAATGGCAAGCAGGAAAGGAGACTTCACCCTTTGCCAAGCTTGGAAGCTCTCTTTGCCTGGATTGTCACTGGTGTAATAGGACATCAAGAGCTTACAATGAGGATGACAGACTATTGTCTGTTTTTAGAGACAAAGTGGCAGAAACTGCCAAGAGTGAGTCGCTTGTGTGCCTGTGTGTGTAAGGTGAGAAGAAAGGGAGACTGGAATAAAAGCTTTATTTAGAAGCAGCATGTAAGCTGCTTGCAGGCTCATTGCTACTGGGATCTTTTGTACTGAGAGACTTTAAAAGGAAATTTAATACATTTTTAAAAATATAAAATTTGTCCACATTCTCAAGCCTGACATTATTTTATGAGTGGAGACAATGAACTGCACATTTCCCAGTAGAGGACATGTTGCTTTGTCGTGGATTAGGAGAACAATACAAACTCCTCACAAACAATCTAAGTGATTAGATGTACGACTGAATTCTTCCAAGCAGAATTTCAGAATATATTTACAGAGAACATAGATAAATTGCCACCTTTAGTATTCCTTAATACCTTGCAAAAACTTTTCAGCTCAACTTTCACACAGAGAGTTGAACTGATTATCCACAGTTTATCTATCAATGACAAAGATAAATATTTCAGAGTCTGAGATGGGATGAATATGATTTTAGACTGGTCAAGGCAAATAGTTCTCAAGTAACAAAACTTTATCGCAAACAATGGGAATCAATAGGAAAAATGCTTGCATGATCAATCTCTGGGCTCTAAATCAGATTAACGAAGTTTTGGAGTTGCTTTAGTCTCTGAAAAGGTAAGAATTCAGGACCTATACTCATTTTTGAATACTGGCCCTCATTTTTAAGTTTTAGCTATGATGAGAAAACTATATTGATGAATGTCACGAAATAGAACAGACAGTTTAAAGGAATATTAAGGGGTAGATCTTACGTCTTGCATATTGAGGAACATTTTTACTTCAAAGAAATTGATATGTCAATTTGCAGACTAGATGGGGGTATCATTTTGGCTAATTTTAGCAAAAGAAATGATAGATGTCAAATCTAACCTAATAATCTAGTCTGCCTTACAAAAAGAGACAGGAATGTCCACAGGGCAATGTTTTCCACTTACCTTTAGTACTTGTCTTAGGGGGAATCAGCCTCCAGCATCACCTATCTATTTTTGCCGACTGTTAGGAAATCCTAGGCAACTATCTCAGATTTATATGTTTAGCAGATTATTGCACCTTATTTGTGAAGTATTTTTAATGCACCTCAGGAAAGAAAGATGTCTACAGATAATTGACTGAAAAATCTGAAGCTTTTTTAAAAATTTCCTTGTCCATATTGTTTTTTGGGGTTTGGGGTTTTGTTTGTTTGATTAATTTCCTTGTTTATATGCATATTTTCAGGAAACCAGAGAGGAATTTGGAACTCAGAGCTGCAGTGTTTTCTGAAAATGAACACATCAATGGACAGAAAAGGCCCCTTTTTTGCTCATACTTACAAAAGTACAACAAAGATAGCTTGCAAAGATACACAGAGACTTTTAAAATTCTTTAGTTACTTAACACCCAAGGTTTCCATACATGGAACCCTGTTAGGTGTTTGACATTTTGTTGGACACTCAAACCCCACCACAAAATTGCTTTTAAATATGTTTGAAAATCTGAACTGTTCAAAAGTCATAGACTGCATAGCCATCTACATCTATTGTGTGTGTTTATACATCCTCTAGCACCAAAGCAATTGAATGATTCATGAAAGACAACAGTAAGGTCTGACGTCACTGGAACTAATAAAACAAAATTCGCTACAGAAGTCTCTTGTGACTGATTGACCTTGATGTCCAACTGAAACATTTCTAAATCTGTGGAAATCTAATTATTTAATTAATTAGACTCCTCTACTTCTGTCAAATTCAGTTCAAATACACCAAGTTCAAAAGTTTTTGAAGGGAACACAAAGACACAGACACACGCAGGCAGGGGGGATTTGTGATCCTTGCTTTCTGTGCAAATAATGCCACAAAGAAAAATCTCTTCTATTCTTGCAGAAACTTTGAGCCATTCAACCTAAAGCTCTAATTGATCATCATCCAGTCTCATTCAATTTGTTTCAGCCTTATTCATCTTGTTTCCAGTCTTACTCAACTTGTTCAACATCAATGACCTGGATGAAGGGATAGAAGGCACTCTGAGCAAGTTTGTTGATGATATGAAGCTGGGGTGAGTGACTGATACACCTGAGGGCTGTGCTGCCATTTGGCCAGACCTGGACAGGCTGGAGAGTTGAGTGGAGAGAATAATGAGGTTCAACAAGGGCAAGTGTAGGGTCTGGCACCTGGGGAGGAATAACCCCAAGTACCAGGGAAAACTGTGGTCAGTAGTTGAGGGTGGTGATCCTGGTCCTCTTCTCTCCCCTAGTGAGGCCACATCTGAAGTTCTGTGTTCAGTTCTGCTCTCCACAGTTCAAGAAAGACAAGGAGCTACTGGAGCAGGTCCAGTGGAGGGCCACAAAGACGATTAGGAATCTGGAGCACCTCTCTTATGAGGAGATACTGCGGGAGCTGGGCCTGTTTTGTTTGGAGAACAGAAGACTGAGAGGCGATCTCATTCATGCACATAAATATCTCAAAGTGACAAGGGGANGGGGAGGAATAACCCCAAGTACCAGGGAAAACTGTGGTCAGTAGTTGAGGGTGGTGATCCTGGTCCTCTTCTCTCCCCTAGTGAGGCCACATCTGAAGTTCTGTGTTCAGTTCTGCTCTCCACAGTTCAAGAAAGACAAGGAGCTACTGGAGCAGGTCCAGTGGAGGGCCACAAAGACGATTAGGAATCTGGAGCACCTCTCTTATGAGGAGATACTGCGGGAGCTGGGCCTGTTTTGTTTGGAGAACAGAAGACTGAGAGGCGATCTCATTCATGCACATAAATATCTCAAAGTGACAAGGGGACTGTGCCAGACTCTTTTCAGTGGTGCCCAGCAACAAGACAAGGAACAATGTCCGTAAATAAAAACAGAAGAAATTCCACCTCAAAATGATAAAGAACCTCTTTACATTGAGGGTGGCAGAGCACTGGAACAGGTTGCCCATGGAGGTTGTGGAGTCTCCCTCTTCGGAGACTTTCCAAACCCACTTGGATGAGTTCCTGTCGGTGCCCAGCAACAAGACAAGGAACAATGTCCGTAAATAAAAACAGAAGAAATTCCACCTCAAAATGATAAAGAACCTCTTTACATTGAGGGTGGCAGAGCACTGGAACAGGTTGCCCATGGAGGTTGTGGAGTCTCCTTCTTCGGAGACTTTCCAAACCCACTTGGATGAGTTCCTGTCTCACCTGCTCTGGGTGACCCTGCCTTGGCAAGGGATTGGACTAGATGATCTCCAGAGGTGATTCCATGATCAAAAACCAATGAACATACAATAAATATATCTAAAACAGGACTTTTCACCTTTCTTTAGGTACTCCCCAGGTAAAGGTTATAACAGAGAAGTGTGGCGCTTCAGGCAAGTGTGAGGGGATACCAATGGAAATGCAAAAGCAAAACAAGACCACAGCTGTAGAAGTGGCCTTCTGTGAGACTCCTACAAACAATGGCATTATTTACTCTGTCTGTAGCAGTTATGTCAACTTAACCAACAGCAAAAGAAGAAATTCACCAGGAAGCAAAGAAATGTAAACACATGGCTCAAAATTATATATATATTTATCCTATTGGGGAAAATATTTTTCAGGTTTTTTCACATACAAAGCAAAAAAAGAGACTGTTCCAACAATAAAAACAGTTTAAATGACAAATATCTAATGTGACCTCTTACAGCTGCAGAATTACTGTGCTTGCCCATTGAAACTGAAGAAAGGTGATGTCAAGTTCAAATGAATTTAGAAATGGCTGATATAAGGGATGTCTAAATCCTCTGTCAGGAGCACTCTTGGAGTATCTCTAAAGAGGCTTCATAGCAGTGTATGGGTACCGAGAACATCAGAAGTCTCCTCCCTCCGCTTCCCTGAACATTTCCAGGTACTAAAGCTGTCTCTGAGGTACACAGCACGGTAACCATGCAGCCTATTCCTCTGATCAGTTAAAATAACAGCAAATCTTCCACCAGCAGGTCTAAAAAAACCAATTCTTTTCTCAGCGTTTTTCAGGTCAAGCACTAAAACCAATCACTGGTGATCCATGGGGTATCATTCTGTGCCTTTTTCAAATAGGCATAACAGGTAATAGCTGGCTAGAAAAATCCCCTAAGTAGAATTGTGTGAGAGAAACCGATGTGAAAGTGATGGACAGTAGCCAAGCTGTATGGGAATGCTTCTCAGTATCCACTGTGTCTGTGTCTTATCAGAGTAACTGGGTCCTACAGATCTATCTCAATTACCATCTCAGCTGTAGCAAGTTGATAAAGTGATACATTAATGGGTAAGATGGAATTCTGATAGCAAAGGCACAAGAAAGCAACAAACCTCCAACTAAATGCAGACACAAAGAACAGACAATGAAATCCAAGGTCTGTTAGGAACTTCACCAACAAACCAGAATAAAGAACATAAGAAAACTATGCACTGAAAGAAGGATATCAGAAAGGAGGCTGAATAAAATGAATGCCAGTCTCTCTCTCTCATTTCTTCACCTCCCCCCCTTTATTTTTAATTTTAAAAGAAAGATGTAAAAATTCCTGGAGTAATCCTTTGTAAAGATCAGTAGCCTCTGTTGTGGTCTAGAAACTCTACCCCTTGTTAGTGAGTCCTGATCACCTGGACATCTAATCAAGCACATCCAGGGATTTCTGATTTGTGCCGGGGCACCAACACAACTCCATCCAACACAAATGAGATTTTGCTCCATTTTCCCTTCTGTCCTCCTGACTACCTACTTTTTTTTTTCTCTCTGCCCATCTCTCTCTCAATTTCACAGCGACCCTGAGCCTCACTACACTTCACAGCACTGGCACAACAGGCTGCAGCAGCTCCTGCTGAGAAGGAAACAACTTGCCTGGTAGTGCCTTAAGCTGTGAAATAATCGAAAATAAAGAGGTGTTGTAGAGGACAGATTGCAGTAGCTGTTGACTACAACTGTGGGTACCACATTAGGGTGCCTGTTTGTGCCTGTCATAGCCATTTACACAGAATATATTCTGCTCTTCCTACTATGGGTTGCTTTGACAAAATTGGAAAAATAGCCATTTTTCACACTTGCCCACTCAAAATTCAGAGACAGCACTATTCTATTCAGACTTCTACATGTGCATGTCTAAAATAGCAACTTTAACCAATATTTTCAGTCTGAAAAAGCAATTTATATAAATTTTTGGATTAATTTATTTTGCTTATGCGTTCTGATTTTAATTTCCACTTTTTTCCATTTCATCCTACATAGCTTTGGCATGGGACTTAATTGTCTAAGGTCTCTGTACTTAAACACTATTGAAGTGCTGAAATTCACAAGTAGCAGGGTCAAACTAGAAACTATTGAAATGTTGAAATTCACAAGTAGTAGGTTTAAACTCAGCATATTGGTGTACTGAAATATTTCTATTATCTTGGGTAGAGTTACATTACAGATATGGTCAATGCCAAGTGGTCAACATGGTCTAAATAAATATTATTGTCATATTGTATTTTTTTTTCCGTATTCAAACAAATTCAAATAAATTCAGCTATCAGCTAAGAAACTGCTCAGCATTACACAGAGAAAAAAAATACAGCCCCTCATCTTTCAGAGGTTATTCAATGCAATGCTCCTTAAAAATAAAATGCAGTAAGTATTTATATAGCTCCCCCAATCATCAGACAAGTTTTGTTTTTCTACTAATGTTCATGGAATTATGGGTGACTTCAGTGTTGGCTTGTGGGGTGTAAATGATAACAAAATAGGCTACGAAGAGTTCAGAATGGTGTAGAAGGTAAAGAATCATATTATCTGGTAGCAAATACCTACTTGGCTCCATGGACTTTGTTGCCAGACAACTTTGCTGTATACACAGCTTGAAACACAGTTTGAAATAGAACCCTGTAGGAAATGGGGTCAGGATAAAATCAAATTATAGCTAGATGCTAATGTATATCTCTCCTGTAATCAGGTAACATCAAAATGGGCTATTATGCCAAAAATATACCAAATCACAAATACACGCCCATGAACATATTTCAGAACATTTTGTTTCTCTTCCTTTTATGCATCCAGATGGACAATGCAGAATAAATAGAAACTGGATGAAAAAAGGTGGTCTCACTGTTTAATCATGAGAGTCAATTAAATGAAAATGCCTACTGATCATTCAAATATCCAGCTGAAAAGTCTGCATAGCAGGAAAGAGAATCTAAATACAAGATTACTACCACATCCTCTGTTCTTTCAAAGTTTTAGTAGGTTTTTACACCTTTTTTTTTAAATCATATGACAGCAAGCATGCCTTTAAATAAAAATTACTCTATTTCAAGATAATATCTATTCAACCAGATGTCTGTTCACTACCACTGAAAGAAACCCAGGTTTAAAAAAGAGGTTGAAAACAGCTGGTTTTCACAATTTATAAAATGCACAAGTAGAGATTAACTTTGGTAAGTGCTCACAGCAAGATTTGTTTTGGCTGTTTAAGTAAATTAGTTTTAAAATATCATTCAGTTTTTCATTTAAAACCTGGGAGTGCTAACTAAACTACCAACCAATTTTTAGAGATATGTAATTGTACTCCAAATGGTCAAATAATTAAGGACTTAATGTTGTAATTCAGTTTATTCTCAACTTAAACAATAAACCTATTATATGTTCATTCAGAAAGAAAACAGAACAAACAGAAGTACTCTACGAGCTCTGTTATAACTAAGGAATTGCAGTTTACATTAGTTTTGTATCTTAATTACCAGAGATACCATTAACTTTGTAGACTGGGACACTTGTCTTTTATAGCTGCTGTAATTTTCTTTGCCAGGCACTGGCTTTCATTGCAGGATGAACTGCTGCATATTTTAAAATTTTGACTTCAGTAACTTACCTCACTGAATCGCTTTCTTTCTTACAAAATTAAAGGCAGCTAGAGCTCATACAAATGCATGAAGAGACTTTGTGGAGGCCAGTCACAGCTGTGGAACAGGAGATCATGGGGCATAAGCAGTCTCAGAGCGATGGGTTTTAGGAATATATTTCCCAGGCCCATTTTTAGGACACTAACTACTGAACTTGCAAAGAAACATAAAGTGTTCCCTCAGTCTCTGTCTGAGGGAAAACCATAGGGCCACTTATACTGGTACGCTAATTGCATATTGGAAATGAAATTGTTCAAATTATATCCGCCCTCTACAATATACGGATATAGAAAAGAGAAAAGTAAGAGAAACAACACTAAAGGAGAATAGTAAGGACTATTTATACTCTGCAAAAATGCCAATTCACCTTTACAGCTGTCTCCAAAGCCTCTGAGGAGTCCCTGAAGTAGAGTCCCAAGAGAAGAGAGCCTTTCGACTCAGTTTATCTTTTCCCGCAGCCAAATGACACTTGTGGACAAACCTTGTTAACATGATTTTCTCCATGTTTCAGACAAGGACATTTTCTTTAAAATCACAAGCCAAACCAACCTTGCCTCTATATTCATCATATGAAAAGGAGGCTGCCTATAATAAATAAATCCCATCCATCCACATAAAAAACTTTCTTCCATGATCAGATTTATTCATCTAATTTCTTTAAGCGCTCAAAAAGATTAGCTCCTGAGCTTACAGCTCCACAATGATGCCTCAACCTTGACTGTGTGATGATGACAGCTTTAGCATTCAGTGTGTTCATGTTTAATATAAGAACAAAAAAATGCAGTTTACCAACTGATCTTACTGGCTTCAATCTCCTTAAATATATATCTGGACATAGAATTCTAAATCTATTTAAGTGAGTACTCAAAGAAACAAAAAAGAGTTATGAATCAAACAATTCCTCAATGGTATCTGTTGCACCACGGACATGGCCAAAATTCAGAGCCTA
Source organism: Pachycephala philippinensis (assembly GCA_013397055.1). NCBI lineage: Eukaryota > Metazoa > Chordata > Aves > Passeriformes > Pachycephala > Pachycephala philippinensis. The sequence goes on along the minus strand of VWZT01011297.1, from coordinate 593,401 downwards.
TAGACAGGATACATGGAATTTTTCAAAGCTTACATAGACTGAGGAAAATAAAGAGAAAAATAATGCTGACTGGACTCTTCCTCTACTCAAGCCTTTTTTTCACACTGGGTAGTTGGTACAGCTGCAATGACATCCCCTTCAGCTCCTTAGCACCACCTCCCAGACTGAGTTTCAGTCATGGATCAACTCATCCATTTACCACTTGCTCAACCTTGTCATCCTTCTGCTTTGTTTCTTTTTCCATGTGTCGATGGATGCATTTGACCTCCTTCAGAATCATTCTTCTCCTCCATCTCTTTCTGCTCAGTACCCTGAAAGTCCATGATCTATCAATGTCCAGTACTTATTTACTATTTCTAACCTCATTTTTGCCCATTTTCTCCTTTAGCAGCTCAGGTTTCTTTGTCTGCCTATCACAAAACAACCTTTACTCCATTATTTTCTACTACGACTCTTCTTCAAAATTCAAATTAAGCTCTTACCTTTCTAAAATTAAAACACTGCTGAAAATCTTGTAATCTTGTGAAACGAGATCACAAACAAAAAACCCCAAATAACATTTTAAGCTGTTTCTTATTACAAGTGATTGAAAAATGATGTTTGAATGCTTTGCATGCACAGACTGTAACTCTCAAAACTCAGATTATGGGGAGATATATTGGAAATAAATATATCCTCCAGCTTTCTTATCCAGTCTATGCATTTCTTGTCCCACTGGGGCATTTAATAATTTAGAAAGATTTTTTTCTTTTCAAGAATGCCTAATAGAGCAAGAATACAAAACTGTATAGCCTAGTGGTGTCCCTCAGGGATCTGTGCTGGGGCCAGTTCGGTTCAGTGTTTTTACTGATGACATGGGTTGTAGGGATATAAGAGTGGGCTGCAGGCAACCTTGGCCTTGATAGCTTACAGCTGTATCCGTGGGAAGAG
>VWZT01011297.1:513561-591609 GCA_013397055.1 Pachycephala philippinensis | reverse complement strand
CCAGTTCTGGGCCCCTCAGTTCAGGAAGGACGTGGAGACACTTGAACGTGTCCAAAGTAGGGCGACAAGGCTGGTGAAGGGCTTCGAACACAAGCCCTGTGAGGAACGACTGAGGAGCTGGGGTTGTTTAGCCTGGAGAAAAGAAGACTCAGAGGTGACCTCATCACTTTCTACAACTCCCTGAAAGGTGGTTGTAGTCAGGTGGGGGTTGGTCTCTTTTTCCAGGCAACAGCTGACAGAACAAGAGGACACAGTCTTAAGTTGTGCCAAGGGAAATTTAGGCCGGATGTTAGGAAAAAGTTTTCTACTGAAAGAGTGATAAAGTTCTGGAAATGTCTGCCTGGGGGGGTGGAGTCACCATCCCTGGATGTGTTTAAAAAAAGACTGAATGGATTAGTTGAGGAAGTGTTTGGGCATGGGTTGGACTCAGTGATCTTGAAGGTCTTTTCCAACCTGGTGATTCTGTGATTACTGGTAAGCCTGTGCTTGTCCAGGATTACTCATTCCTGTCTGCCACATGAAACTGTTTACTTCATGTTTTGGTCTATGGTTTAAAGCATCATATTTGTGCAATGTGCATCAGTCAACCTTAATACCAGCATTTACAACCAAGGATAATGAAAAATACAGAATCTGTTATTTATCAATGTTGTATCTTTTCCTAAAAAGGCAAGAAAAACATGTTATCATCATTTGAAAAAACAGGCATTTAGCTATGTTGACATAAACACTTTTTTTTTTCCTTATCAGATTAACATTTACAAGATTAAATACAGTTCATTCATTTAGGATAAATCTAAATCTTGTCACATGAAGACTTCATAATCTCAGTGAATTCTGGGGTGGCATCATGGTACATGTTGAACAAGTTCAAATTGTAAATACCATAATTTTAATATTTACCTATGGATGTCAAATTGTGTGACTCAGACACAAAATGTTTGTATACACCTATATGCAAAGTAGATATCTCGTTCATTCTATACATGAAATGCCATTTTGAGTTCCCCAGTTGGTCTTATCTGCTGTTTGCACCATCCCTGCACTAGGACACGTAGGGGAGTCTGTGGAACTGTTACATTTGATATATTCATTCGTCTGAAAAGCAGAGGCTCATCTGGCTGCTCTGTGGGGCAGGGTGTGATACCAACCTGTGGACACAGTATGTTCTCTTAGGTAATGCACCTTTTCATTGCAATTTTCTCTTGCGTGAATACACGCCAGGCACAGCTGGTCACCCACGCAAGCTCAGCCAACCAGCTGCTTCTCACACCTGGGACCACAAAAGGAGCAAGGCTGCATAAGAAAGGACTTAATTACGAAACTGTGGCAATCAGTTGTTCACTCAGTCCTTGACATTTGAATTGCCGCTTTCAACAGCATGAGCTAAGCAGCCTTCCATATCACTACAATTCCTGCTCAGTTTCCCAGAAAAACCCAGGCACTACATGGAAGAACACGGGCAAATCAACAGGAGTATTTGTTTCAATCCCTAGCACTATAAAGCCAGAATATGCTAAAACTAAAGGCAATGATAAATGAGCGCATTTAATGAGTCCAAGACACCCGTGTGTAGGGAGCTATCAGCATATTTTGTACTTACATTTCTCCTTGGAACTGCCTGCATTTTGGGTATTGGAAAATAATTCTGCATCTTGAGCAAGGCAAAGCAAAACACGACCATCTTCTTGCTTAGAGGACTGTTTACCATTTTTACCTTTGTAGGTATACTATCTAGCTAAACATATGACACAAGAAACAACTAACCAAAGTGCTAGAAAAACAAAAACCAGCAGACTTTACACAAAAAAAGATGGCAAGCCCAATGCATAAAATTTACTCCATCAGTCTTGCATGCCATGCACTATTCTCAGACTTCATTGAGTACAAGAAAATCCATCTAATGTGTTTCTGATTTCATTGGTCCCCCAGCAGGACTGTTGCTGGTCAACTGACCAAAGAGCTGATTCAGTGGACCCTGTCTGACAGCCTGGAAGACTTGTATAACTTAGATGAGGTTTAAAGATGCCCTAGGTGCCCCATGGCCCCAAGAAGCACAGGGCTGAAAGGGCCATCACACAGCTATCTACAGAAATGCACACAAGAAATTCATGACTTGCTCAAGATCTCACTATGTGTCTGGCATTAGCGATTAGGAGCTAAGTGCTGCTCTAAAAGCTACTGCTGTAAATTCATGGTGGTCAAGACCATTTGACCTCATATTTCTACAGTCTCACTCTTCTTCTTTTGCTGCTTGACAAGCAGTCTCTCCAGAAAATGTTGTTTTTCTGTTATTTTTCCACAGCAGGCTTTTACTAACCAAAATATACTGGAATTTTTCGAAGTGGTCTAAAGTAGATAATCAACCTCTATCAAAAGGTAACACTAGAGGAGTGCAGAACTCACAATATTAGTCATTATTGAAAATATGAGGTACATTGTTTTGAGAATAATGAGTCTTGTCATTTTCTTTTTTTACCCATATATTCTGTTTCCTCCCAGAAACACTGTCTCTTTTTCTGTTTCTGAGCTTCCCTTCATCTTATGATCAGCATTTTGTCCTTCCAGTGATCACAGCTGCCCAAAACAGTGCAATAACAGACACAAAAAAAGCAACAGAACATGGATGAAAAACAGAATGTTCTCTATGTCCTGATGTACTTGTTAAGCAATAGAGATTGCATGGAGGAGAAGTTTGTTGTTGCATTCATTAAATATAACTCAGGGCTGTTTGTGCACGCTCTCCTTGAAAGCCAAAAGCAAGCCAAGAAGGAAGGAAAGGACTCTTCTTTCTTTCAAGCACCCTTCAGAATAAAAAGAACTGCTCCTGCTATTTCTCTAATGAAGAAGGGACTTCATTATACAGATCTGGTAATCATGTAGATGTTGAAAGGTAGCTACATCTATTTTTATCTTGCCAATCTAATGGACCAAAAAGGCTTAAAAATGTCTATAACCAGTCTAAGTGGCTGACACACTTGCTGCTAGATGTTTGTTCCCCAAGGATAAGTACACATGGCAGAATATGGGATCCCACACATATATTTCAGTGGTCAAGGGCCAGCTGACTCGGATGCCAGAAGGAACATCACGCACCTACTGCTGCATTTTCCCTGGGTGAACAAGGCTTGCAGCATAGCAAAGTGTATTACTACAGACAGAAGGCCGTGCTCATACAGCTTTAAACCTTTTCCAGAACTTAAATTAGAACAACCTACTTCTACAAGGAATTGCATTTTGGAGCAATCACCAGGATTTCTCACTTCTGTGTTATTTAGGTGTAGCAGAAATGCTTGCAAGAATTAGCCTCCCCACAAAACCCCACCACACTAGACAGTTGCTTTCATCTTCAGACAAATGTACAAGCCTGATTTTGTTCTCCTTTACTTTGACTTTACACAGAATTATTTGAGCTGTCATAAGGAATCAGACCAATTATCCGTCTAATCCACTATCCCTTCTTTGACAGAGGCCATCACCTCATGCTTCAAATGAAGGTGAAAGGAACTCTGCAGTTGACAATTATGAAACAATCAGCCCATAGGCAAAAAAATGCCATTAGTTAATGTTTTGTCCTACACTCAGAAATCTGTGAGTGTGTATCCCTCTCAAAAGGACATGCTTTATCTGATATGACTATGGGTATTCTTCAGCCACGTGTATCTCTTGGTGTGTTTCTTAATACTTCCTACTCTGAAACTCAATTTATTCAAAGACAAGTTCAATGTCATGCAAAGCAGGAAACAATAGAAAATAATTAATCATGTTGTATTTCAATATTAGTGACTACCTTCAATTTTAATGAGTATTCCTTCTGTTTGGTAGAAAGGTAAAAGATACAATGGGGGCTATGCTTACATTGTCAGTACTTCTAATGTATTACATCTTACTATTACACCTTACTTGTTGTGTATACAAGTTAGCATCAGACTTCTCAAGCTCTCTTCATTACTTTCAAAGTCTTATGTTCCTATTTATTTTGTTCTTCAAAATTCTTTCCATTCTTTTTAAATGAGGTGATTAAAATTTAGCATGGGAAATTTAAACTGATAAGATGATGCTGAATACTCTCCGTATTATTTTCTACTTAGTCTTTGATCTCTTAAACATCATTGTCTATTTGAAAGCTCCTGTGCACTAAACAGAATTATTAAAAAAACTCCCTGAAATGGTACCTTGTTCCTCAGCAGGAGCAATTTCAATATCTTTAGGTCCAGTGAGGTATATGGATAATTCAAATATATATTTTAGTATTCTTTACTTTGCATCTACCATCTTCGAATTTCTTCTGCTATCATGCTAACTATGTAATGAGGGTTCATTAAGTCTCTCAGAAGCTAAGTATGCCTAACCCTTAACTATTGTGATTTAATTTGCAATCCCCTCTGCTGCTCTTGATCTTTCCTGGAGAGTGTTTGAAAAATTTTGCTCAAGCAGTATGACAGACATTGTCAAATCAAACAAAATCACTGTTTCTATAGCCTCCTGATCCAGAAGCTGCGTGATTTTGAAATAGGTGTATAACCTCAGGCTCAGCACTCTAATACAGCTCCTTGCCACCTGGACCACAGCTGACCAGTGATCAGGACCACAAGCAAAATGAACAGATGATTGATTGTGTCTACTCACAAAAAGATATCCAACTCAGTGGAATTTTAGTGTCATTATTACTGATATACAGTATACCAATCTAAGTACCAGAGTACGTGTCTAGTAGAATTTAAGCATCTGATCGTAGAGATTGGATGTTTTGATCACAAAGATAAATATGTGTTTGTGTCAATCAGACTTTTGTCACAAAATGCCAATGAACTTCTGACTTGAAAGCTCTCACAGGAACTCAAGACTTGTGAAAATTGCAAGTTAAATGAAAGCAGTAGCACACGTCTGGGTATATATTGTGATTTCAGGAGCACGGGGCTCATCCAAAATACATTCTTGTTTGACTCCTGTGAGTTTTCACACCAACTTCCAGACAAGTATCTTTCCAGGCATATTAGGTTTCTCTTGTCCTATTTTTTGCAACATTGAACGTTGCTATCTGTAGTTATTTAAAGGCAGGTACATTTACATTTGCTTAGCAGAATATAGGGATTCAGCCACCTTTTAAGACTGATGCATAACTTCAATAATAACCTTTCCTATTAGAAATTCACATTAAAATAATTAATACCACAATTGCAAAAATCCAAGAAACAAGGCAGGGAGAAATATCACCTCTGAGTTTTCAGTTCCAGTGTGACTTAGGGTTTACAATACAGATTCTAATGTAATTCCTAGGCAATAATTTGTATTGAAATCTAAAGGCAGAGAATTTCCAGCAAAAGGTAAAGCTTTCTATTGCTTGAAAAGACAGCTGGCACAGAAACGCAGAGATCAGTTAGGAAATACTGAACAAACATCACTTTCTTATAATGGCCAAAACGTATTTTCATTTCTACTTCATTTTCTATATTTAATACAGAATGATTTTAATCTACTGTTCATGCGTTCTAATCATGTCAGATGTGTGGGCGTCCTGTAATTCTTTATGAATAATAAGGAATGCAAATAGTGCTATCTTCACACTCACAGTTGACTGCACTCTGTTGGCTCCCCATCAGCACCTAATTTATCAGCTACTAATTTCCAGAGAGATAATGTCTAAGGCTAGAAGAGTATCTTTGTGCAAACAACATTATATTGCTGAGGAAGAATGTTAGAAACATCTGACCTATTACATGTGCATCAAGACAGTCTTATTTGATGGAGGTAATTTTCTAAATTTCCCTCACCTTATTTATCAAGACTTTTTATTATTATAATCAAGAGAAACTAACAATGATTTTTGCAGTCTCACAAAATATTCAGTTATCTCTCCGTTAATACAGAAATTTCTTATTTAAGGCAATTATATACTGAAGTGTGAATGGCAGCAGCCCACTGTAAGTGAGGACTGCATAAATAAATGCCTAATATAATCTGAAACTACTAGTAACCAATCCATAAATCTAACATGAAAAGAATTTATAAAATTACTAGTAGTATCATCAAGCAATGTTAGATGACTGAGACATAATGCATTTTCCACTATTTTCCATTTCCTTTCTTCCCTACATCACACAGACATTTCTGCAGAGTTAAATCGGAATTTAACTTTACCTTCCTTGAGAAAATTGATTTAAAACTTTTGATGCAATAAATAAATGTTTATGTTTGCAGTTTTTTAGATTTTAGAATGGATGAAGAATAACATAATTAAATATAAGTTTCATATTGTCAATAAGCTTCCACTTTTCTTCATAAGGATTTTTCCATCCAACTTGTTTCATATTTAAATAGTATTTCCTCACAGAAAACAAATTTTGAAATAACTTAGGGAGTTACACAACCTAATCATTCAGGTTGCATTAGCAAGTTTCCATGCTCATAGATGTGAGCCCTGGAGGAAATTTGATACACAATTCATCTCTATGTTTATTTGTTTGGATGTCATATTCTAAGACACTACTCTCATTTTCTTATATACCTTATTAGAAATTAGTTTTTTGGGTCAGAAGTTTTCTATGCTTCGATAGAAAACAACAAAATCTTTAAATCTTACTGGAACTTTGAAATAACTATTACTCTTCAAATGTCTGGTTATTAATATCTCTGCTCTACTAAAAATAAAACCTAAAATCTGTCAGCCCATGAACCATAGAAAGCTTTTTCTAATATTTAGATTCCTTTAAATTGATGGTAGTCATATGCAAACTACTTTAACTTTGACCTTATAGCATCCAAGAATTTCAATGGTGCTGCAAAAATCTTCATGTCCCATAAAAAAAAAAGAAACTTTTAGAAAGTCATAAATTGCATTGAAATTACTTTCCCATCTATACAGAAAGTATTTTTTTCACAGAAATTGGGGAAAATCCTGTATCTAATGAATTTAAAATAAATTTCTGGTTGGCAAGGGGTCTTAAATCATGAACAAAATGCCTGGTCTATTCCTAACTTTTCTATTAGCTTTCCATGTGACCTCTGGAAATTTATGTGACTTATTGCATTTTCAGGTTCACATCTTCACAAAGAAATCCTGATTTACATCTTTTCACATTATTTGGATTGCTTAAGCAAGAAATATTCTATAAATACTTGAAAAAATATTATTTAAGCCTTATCTTTGGAGATGAAAAAACTCCGGGTAAAAGTAAAAACTTTTGGATACTATGAATGGCTACAATTATTTGCTATTTTTGATCTCATAGCAGTTTTTTGGGCAGATTTATTTGTTTGTTTTTGTTTGTTTGCTTGTTTGTTTGGGGTTTTTTTGAGTAGAACAGTAGCTTTTAGGTAACTGAAACATACTGGAAGAAAATACGGCCTCAGAAATATATACCAATATATATCAATATATACAGAATATTAAATGAAGATTCATTCTATCCTACTTATAGATAGATAGCCAAAGAAAAATTAATTAGCAGTATTTAGGGACAACATGGAACAGTACTCCGTGATGCATCTTTCCCATTGTTGGAAAACATTGCAGTGATGCTTTGAACTTCAGCAGAAATTGTTGGTACTGGTTTGTTTTGACATATGAATCTTTTATCAAACCCAGTTTGTTCTTCATGGTGTCTTTTCTATGATGGTCAACGAGAGGGTGATATTTCCCATGCTCTCTCTGATGTTAATACTCAATTATGCCTTGTCCAAGCTCTGCCTGGATGCTGCCAATCCAGGGACTGTCAGTCTTGGGGTTTTTGCAAGATTTGCACACTGCATGAAGCCAATCCCTCATGTAACTTATCTGAAGAGAATTATGCAATGCCTATAGTTCTTTTTTTCCCCTAAGCTTTCCCAGAGTAGAGCATGCCATTTCTGTCTAGTCTGTAATGGTTTTGTTATATAAACCAAGTCACTGACAAAATTTGATGTCAAATCCTATTCACTGGGGATTGTTTATAGTCAAAAGATCAGAATGACTTTCAACCAGTTTTGTCAGGACTCAGTGTCTGGCCTCCCTTACAGAGTTATCCTAGGTTCATATCATTTTTTCATGTTGTTATAATTCTAAAAGAGTTCTATCCAAAAAATATGCGCAGCACTGGAATTTAAACTTTATTCTTTGTATCATGAACATAAACAGATACTTTAATATGGGATCACTAAACGTGAATTTATGTTGTTCCATATTTCAATTGATTTCAAATGATACTTGCAAATATTTTTAATTCTGTATTTAGTCATGAAAGACAGAAAATCAGAGGTTTTTCCAGCTAACTTCAAGGTTATAGTACTGAAGTTGCACAAATTACATCATTTCTTATTAATTTGTAACAGCCTCTTATGCCAAGTAAGATGTTCTAGAATAATTAAATTATAAGACAGGCTTTTGGGGGTGGGGTATTGTCTGTCTGCATACCTTGTCTGTGGAACACACTGATTAAACAGATCAAACTGCTGGGCAGAATGTCATGAATCTTTGAAAAAAATAAAAAAAGCTATTGTTTACTCCCCTCTGAGAAATACAGATATAATAAAATGCAATCAGTAAAAACTCTCTCTTACAATTAAATGCTATGTATAGATATTTTTAAAACATTGTGTCAGATTTCAGCTCCACTTCTTTGTTTACCCGGTTTTGCTTGAGTGGAAACTACTGAGTGGATTATTCAAGCCCTAGAGACACAAATTCACCAGTCAGGGATGAATAGAAATTGTAAATTTCAATGGATCAAATTGGAATTTTTTTAAACTGCAACTTTTTAGGTGTTTTAAATGGGTACTCAAGCTTTGGTAAATAAAACTCTTTCTCCTTATAACTCTGGCTAAAGAAGATACAGATGAATGGTGCTCAATCAAGCGAATTTACAGCTAACCAAAAACTAGTTGGATGAGGCTCTAACTCTACAGAGTAGAAAATTATGACCAGAAAAAAAAAAGCTACAAATTTAGCTCTGATCTCTAAGTTATATAAAAGGCATCCCAAATGTCATCTTTTAATGACCTTAAAAATGCTAGTTTCATTTCTTAGATTGCTAGAAGGTATGAAATTTGGTTATACAGAAAAATAAATTAATGACACTTTAGACAGAAGCGGAGGAGTTAGGAATTGTGCAGCAGTTCTAGTGCAGAAGGGATTTTGAGTGAACAGGTACCAGCCATTTTTGTTTTGCTATTAATGCACATGGGCATGGCTCCAGAGAGTGAGCTCCTGCAGGCAGATCCCCTTGGGCACTGGCACAGGAACAGGAGCTGGTGTTTGGCCAGTGGTTTTGCCTTTCTCCAGTTTGTTATTCAGTCTGTCACTGCTAAGGGTCAGCATTTACACTGATTACAGAGACATTTCCAAAAAACATAGCTAACACTTTCATCCAGTCCTGATGTTACATTAATGACTGGAAGCGTAATTGCACCCAGCTGGCCTTTTAGGGAGCACACCTGCACGTGCAAATACACACCTATGTAAATATCTGCACAAACTGGGAATTTGGAATACGCTTATTCTTAGGTACAATACAGTTCTGCAAGACTTACAGGAGGAGAGGTTAAGCTTCACATGGACTTTTCTGGTCTTTATTAAGAAAAAAACAACTGAGTTATGAATATGCTAGTCTAATGGAATGTACTCATCCATTTTAAAGTATTTTAAAAATTTTATTCTAGAATGCTGGAATACCTAATGAAAAACTTATGGGGAATAGATCGTTCCTTCCTGTTAGGTTCCATATTAGAGTCCACACTTCTTTACAACCTAATTAATTAGTTATGATAACGAAAAATTGCATTTTTTATTGACTCCCAATTCAGTTACTAAATTTTCTTCAGTAGTAATTTTCTGCTTGGAAAATTTACTCCTACCTTTGTATCTTGGTTAGCAAAAGATCTTGAGTTTTAGCAAAGAACAGAGTTTGTATCCCTTACCAATACTGAGAAATATGGAAATATATAACTTTATGTCATATAAATGTGAAATCTATCTTCTTCTCTATTCATATTGCAACTAATTTCATTCCGAGGGATAAAAATATAAGTGTTTATATTCTCCCACACTTAGATATGTCTAAGTCAGAAAATGAAAACATTTTCCAGTGATGTATTGCATAGCTTAACAATGGAGAGCAATTCTTTTAGCACAACTATGTGTGGCTGACTCAAAAACTGCTGAAATTCAAGGGACAAGCTTATGACGACTTCAAAAGGTTTCAAAGGTTTTTGAACAGGCCCCCTAGTGTCTCATCCACTCTAATTTTTAACACCCCAAGCAATAAAACTCCCTCTAGTCTTCTTTAATTAGCTCACACAGTAATTTTGTGAATTATTTTAAATACAGAATCTATTTTACATCCTTGCTGATTTCACAGTTACTTGTGTAGAGCTCTCCTATTAGTGCATTCTCAGAGAAATTAATCTTCTTTTTTGAATCAGTTTAGAATGCCTTTCTTCCAGATGTAATCTCAGTTTCCACAATCACAAGGATAGCTCTTTTATAACCTAGGAAATCCTTTGATGTCTGTCTGTGTGACTGTGGTATACCAGTAGATACCTAGACCATTAATATTTCATTTGACTGGGATATACCGTACTTTAAAGCATCTTGGAAATATCTTTTCCTCTTTTTCCAGCAGACCTAATGGTTTGCAGTAGATGTTTCTAGTGCTTCTATTCAAGACAAGATAAAACAAACCAAAATGAACCCACCTCATTTGTCAAAACACAGTTTGCTGGAGTTGTGATTATTTTTGATACACTGTTGCCATAATATTGCTATTTCTTTATAAGAAGTACTGTAATACTTTGACAATATATAGTCATTGATGTTCCATCAATAAGAAACATTAATGAAAACTTATATTGGGCCATTTGGTCTTCCTACATTGTAATTTGCACTAATTTTAATTCATTTTCAGAGGTACTGATTAAAGCAGTATATTGCCATCATCTTAACCTCTCTAGCCCTTGGCACTTCTGGCAGTGGTTTCCTACTTTGATACCAAGTCCTACAAATAAGTCAAATTCTCAAAAAATAATTTCTCCATATAAAGTCAGATAAGAGAAATATATTGAATTCTAAGTGCAATACTAAGGATGTAAACCACTGCAAAGGCATTTTATAATCTTAAACTAATACGAAAGCTAACTCTTTTATGACAACAAATAACTGTGTCTTTACTACAGTCAATCACAAGTTCCACACCAAATAAATTGAACAATCTGTGCCTTAAAGATCATAGAATCATAGAATGGATTGGACTTGAAGAGACCTTAATGATCATCTTGTTCTAAGCCCCACTGCCATGGGCAGGGACACCTTGCACTAGACCAGGTTGCTCAGAGCTCCATCCAACCTGGCCTTCCAGGGATGGGGCAACTGCAACTTCTCTGGGCAACCTGTTCCAATATCTCCAGCCTTTTTTACCCTCACAGTGAAGAATTTTTTTCTAATATCTAATCTAACCCTGCCCTCTCAGTTTAAAGCCATTGCTCCTTGCCCCATCACTACGTGCCCTTGTAAAATGTCCTTCTCCACCCTTCTTGAAGCCCCCTTTAAGTACTGTAGGTGCTCTAAGGTCACCCCAGAACTTTCTCTTCCCCAGAATAAATAGATCCATTGTTGTCAGCCTGTCTTCATATAGGAGAGGTGCTCCAGACCTCTGAGCATCTTTGCTTTCTCCTCTGGAATCACTCCAAAAGGTTCATGCTCTTCTTATGCTGGGGACCGCAGAACTGGATGCAGAACTCCAGGGAGGGTTTCACAAAAGCAGAATAGAGGGGAAGAATCACCTCCCTAGGCCTGTTGGCCACTCTGTTTTTGATGCAGCCCAGACTGCAGCTGGTTTTTAGGGCTGCAAGTGCACATTGCTGGTTCATGCTGAGCTTGTCAACCAACACTCTGAAGTCTTTCTCCTCAGGGCTGCTCTCAATCTATTCTTCACACAGCCTGTATTTGTGCTTGGGATTGCTTCAACTCACATGCAGGACCTTGCACTTGGCCTTGTTGAACTTCATGAGGTTCACACAGGCCCACTTCTCAAGCCTGTCAAGGTCCCCCTGGATGACATCCCTTCCCTCCAGTGTGTCAAGATCGCACAGCTTGGTATCGTCGGCAAAACTGCTGAGGGTGCACTCACAAAGAGATGACTAGATGATTCCTGACGATGAATGACAAATCTTCTCACACAAGTAAGCAGAATTTCTTTAACATCCATGCTCAAAGCTATTGTTTGGGGTGATGGATTACAAAAATGCTAGAAAGAGCTCTGCCTTCCATAGACTTATGTCCTTAGTGAACCAATATAATGAGTGGCTCACAGAGACACCTTTTCATGTTTGGTGTGTTCCATCGCTCACTCATTTCATGATTTGTTTTAAGATTTTAGACACGTGATATCCATGCCAGGATTTAGTTAGGCTCCTGTGGTGTAGCTGTTGGTGTTCCAAAAGAGTCATAGTTTTCTTAGTGTAATCTCTGAGTACCAGAGCCATATTTGATTTGCTTAAAAAACATGGGCATGACTTAAAATCTTCAATGGTGTCTATTCAATAACAAAAGAAGTTAGAAATAATGGGACACTTTTTCTAGATGTCTTTAAGACATCATAGTCTGAAAGTACATAGTCTGAAAATATTATTATCCTTTGTTATCTTATTTTTTAAAAGCAAAAAATATTTGTTTCTTAAGAATATAAAAACCCCAAACCCCAAAAAGTCCATATCCTATCTCAGATTGTTATTTGAACTGATCTAAATGGGGAATATTTCATGTCCTGTTGGAATCTTCCTCTCAAACAGACCAATGTATTTCTGAAAAAGAATCCTCAGCCCTCTTCCCCTTCCTGTATGACTCAAATAAGATTGTTGTAGCTCCTCCATCTTCCAACAGCTCTCATGCCCTCAGATGGAGGTTTTTTTTATTGACACTCCTTTTCACTCTCATTTAAAATTGTCTCAGATTATTTGAACTCCCATCAAGTCTAGAGGAAGCTTGTGGTAATTCAAACAAGATTCTTTACCTTCATGAAAAAAAAATCACCTTCTTATTTCTCTTCCCTAAAATATCTTTGAAAAACCTGATATAAACTTACTGCTTAGAAAGAGAGAAATCACAGTTGTTTTCACTGCTGAATATAGAACCTAGAAGACATGTTACATATAATTGATGGCAATTTACAGAAAAAGATCCACTTTTTAGACATCAAAACTTCTCAAGAAACTTTGTCACCTTTTTGACACTATTGACTTTTCTCCGGATGATTGACACACGAGTCCAACGAGAAGGTAAGAAAATATACTCTTAATCAGCACTCTTAATGACTGAAGAAAACTGAAGTTGCTCATGTGTTCTTTATTAAGACATCTCTTATGTGACATGCTCTATTTCCTTTTCCATTTTAAATACAGGTCATGTTCAACATCAGAAGAAAATACTATCTGAAATCACATCTAAAACAAAAAAGTGAAAAACATCAGTTTAAAACAGCAGTAATATCAGATGTTCTACACAAATGATGAGTGTCCAGAGCAAAGCAGTCAGTATATGGCTGCATTGTTCTCCGATGAGTAACTGAGAAATCTTATTATTGGGGTGGGGTTGGGGGTGATGTTTGTGCATGAATGTTTGTTGCCCTTTTCTTTTTTTTTTTTTCTTAATGTCAGGGCAGAGAAATAGCCCTTCCTCATCTTCTATCCTTATCGAAAAGAGAAATGGGGAATCTGGCTTGGACAATTTCACAGGCATATACCACCCTTTTCAAACAGCCTCTCAGTCTTTGATGCTCATTGCCTTCACTGCACCAACTTGTCACCTGAGTTGTGCCATACACACACGGGAACTCCCTGCCTCCACAACAGCCTCTCATGATTCCTCAGTTGCCTTTGGACATTCCTGTGTATATGGAACAGCATTTTTACCCATCCATCTGGTCCTCAACAAATCTCATTAAAACCCATTGTTCTGCTTACACTGGGTCTGAAAAAGGAGACCAGCAAGTCCCAGGATAGTTGTACATTTTTAACCCTTCTCCAAGAAGACGCCTCCTCTCACGGCTTAGCCTACTTTGAAAAGTTTAATCTACTTTGGAAAAAGTAGCAGTCTTCCTTTGGTGGTGGTGTTTTAATAAGAGATTGAATTCTGGGGACCCAAAATAAAGACATTTGCTTACCTAGAAGCAAACCTTTTGAAAAGCTGTTTTCTGTAAAAAAAACCCCACCCCACTTGTGAGGATACAGTCAAACATTACGTGACTGCCAATCCACTACACGGTCTTTTACTTAAAGCCTTGTAGCTAATGAGTTACCTCTACTGACACTTGACTTGCAAACCACAATCTCAAAACTACAGCACAGTCACTTGTACTCAGCCAAAATACTATGATGCTATTCGTGTCCCTGACAGCTTTAACATCACAATGATACACTACAGTAGCTCTGCTAAGAGTGGCTCCTGTTTTTAAAGCCCTTTCAATAAACAGTAAAATAAAATCTTTCAAAAAAGAATAAAACAGCCAACAATTTACTTAGCAAGAACCTGTAACTTCAGAATAGTAAAAAATGAGATTAATATCATAACAAAAACTGACAACATGCAAATGACATTATCAGATTTCCAGTTTCTGGAGTGAATTACATGCACCTGCATGTATTTGGACCACAACTGTGCATGCTCTGCACTGCATCTTGTTGGCAGTTTTTAACAAGGCCATTTGCCACATAAGAAGAGGTCTGCTCAGATGGAACCTCAAATATTTACTTAAAACAACAGCGCTCATTACAATCAGTGTTTCAAAACAGCAAGCTCCAAACATTCAAAGGAAAATAGATGACTGTGTATATTTTATGGAAATACCATATTTTGATCCATGTACAAGAACGCTTCCACATAACACTGGGAAAATGTCCAGAAGATGAGCACATCATCTTTAGTGTGGTACTGTGAGAAGCATACAACTCGAATACAGGTACAAAAGTTCAGGACAGTTTCTGGGAAACTGCTGCTAACCTATTCAAAACCAGTCAACAGCTGTAAGCAAAGAATAAGCAATCTATAGTCATCTATCAAAATAAGCCGCATTCCTATGTGCTGTTCTACCTTTGATTTTTTTTCTGTTCTATTTTTATACAATTTTCAGAAACATCTAAAGACATTTTGTTTGTTAAAAAATTCATACTGGAAGATATTTTTAACTTTACTATGCTATTCAGTGGAGCATACAAAATATGGAAATATAAATCCTCCACAAAATATTCTTTTTTTTTTGAAAATAATACATCATATTCAGACTCCTCATAAACATCTGTGAGTTAGCTTTTGAAACATAGACCAGCAAGAGCTGTAGATAAGTGAAAAAACAAAGGCAGAACAAAGGAGATTCTTGAATTACTCCACATCCAAATTACTAACAGACAACAACTCATGTTTTGCGAAAAAAAATTAAAACTCTTCTTGTTGGCAGACCAGTGTTTTACTTTGACCCTCCTTCATATGACAAAGAATGCACCTGATTTGCCACATTTGAGGGGTCTAAAAGTTAAATCTATTACTCTAGGTCAGTCACTGTTGGTTCTCTTCATTGTTGTCAAAGAGAAACAAGCACCTCCAAAAGATAATACGTTTCATCCTAAAATAACTTCTAAAGTAGGCCAGATTATTTATCTTTCAGCTATGCCTATTCATTGCATTTACTGGAAAGGAAGCCTGTGTGACTAACATGAAATTAGACAATTCACTTAACAGGACTGAAGTTACATAAAGTTAAACCTGTTCAAATCATCTGTCTTTCATTTAAGCATTGGCATGGGAATACATGCATTTAATACTGTATTTATTTTTATATCTGCAAGGATTTTTAGACGGTAGTTAAACATTAACACGATGTCTCATTGTGTTCTATACAGTAATGCAGAGATCCCTTACCTGGGTTAAATACACTGATCAAGCTGATGTTGAGCCCGCAAACAAGGCCTATTAAAAGAACTTAACATTGGATCAATGTCCATTACTTTCAGTTAAACATTCATTCACCATCATGTTGGTTATTTACTTAGTTTAAGTTTTTCCTCATCTCTCTGCAAGGAAAATTCTGAAGTACCTCTACTAAAAGCTTGAGGAGTGCTCTATAGCCTTTATTTCTCAAGGGTCCATGGGAAGAGAGATCAGACTTCATCTAAAGAAAAATCGACACCACACTAGTTGAGCCTGGGCTACCAGGTGAACATTGTCTCCATAGCATGGCTCTGCAAAAGTTGTCCATTGACAGATGTACTGTAGCTTTCTGTGCTATGTCAAACAATTTATTAGATTTTTTAAACTAACGTACATCAATTTTCTGCAAAACACAAAATATCTTCATTATTTTTCCCCATCTATTTTTTCCTTTCTGTAATCTCTCTATAAAACTTTTCTTCTTTCTCTTGCATTTAATCTTTTTTGGGTTTGGTTTTGGTTTTTCCTGCAACTGCCTTCAAACTTTCTGCTTGTCCTCTTTGCCCTGTCTTTTAGAAGAGTGGGTCATTCCCATAATTCTTAACATGGTATATAAACAATTCACCATCCAAACCAGAAACGCCAAGCAGAAAACAGCCATATATTAAAAGCTACTGGTTTTCAGGCCCTGAAGGTTACCTCCAATGCCCTCCCGACCTCTCCTCTTCCCCTTTTGCAATTAAGCTCATACCTTATATTAATAGACTATCCTGTATCGGTGAGTTTTCCACACCATAACTGTATTTAGTGACTACTTTAGCTGTATTTCAAAAGTCTATTCAGGCACCCATCATCTTCAGTACAACCCAGTGGCAGGGTGTAATTTCTGAAGATTTATTCTGGTGATATTTTCTGCAGCAGCTAGCAGTGTTGTAGAAGCAGAGAAACAGGCCTGGGAAGCATTTATAAGGCTTGACAGTTTTCAAAGGACAACTGAATGTGCATCTAAAGCAGCTTCCAACCCTCTGAGCTTGGCCAGTCATACAGCATTTTCATCTCTCTCCATTTCCACCCACGATTAAGTTTTCTATGGGCAGCATAATTTCTACAATGAATTGATGTATTTAACTGATTTTCATCTGATGTTCCTGTCTTTCAGCCTGATAGGGTCTCCTGCCTCTCATGTAAAAAATAAAAGCCCACTCATACTGGAAGAAAATGTCACAGGCACTTGGATTTCAGTTGTTGCAACTATATGAAGCACTCTGGATATTTTTGGAGGCAAAGCACTTTCTGATGCTCAAAATTATTTCATTTATGGTCAAATAAAGAAAACTGCCTTAGGAAATAAGTGATTTCATTCAACCTGGCTTTGAAAACAGCAAAACCCCTTAGTTTTCTAAGTTTTTCTGCAGGAGAAAACAAGTTGCTTTTTTAAGATTCTGTTGTGCAACAATTCAAGGGGAGATGATGTTTATCATGTTAGTACAACCATTTAAGGCTAATTCTACCTTTAAAATATACAGCATAAGGCTAGATTGACATCTAAATGAAAACATAGATCACTGGTCTCGAAGCAAGACAATTCCCCTGGTGAATGGGTTAAACTGTTGCTGTCAGATTGAATACAATTAGTACAACTGATATGCAAAGAATTGCTCTGTCAGGAAATGTCACTGTCATTGAGCACTGTTCCCAGGCTGCCTTCAATTTTTTGTCTGGCTCAGAAAATTTTAATAACAGGTCAGAATTCAAATGGAAAAATTTAACCAAAGTGCATAGCTTCTCCCCAACTTCTATTTCAATTTTTATTTTCTGCTTTGTGCTTCACATAATTTTTTGGTTACCAGGAAACTATTCTTAACAATCCATTTTCTGGTTTACTTAACTCTTCCTCTTTAGTTATTGTTAAGTGAAACTAACAGTTTTTATTGATATTTCTTATACAACTTTGTCTTTTGATTATTTTTTAAAATAACCACCAAGAAACTACACAGACAGCAAAAGACAAGTATGGAAGAAATAATTATTTTCTGTAGAACACCACTGAGAACCTATTCACTGTAATGCCCACCCACACCCTCTGATCATCCCTTTTCCCACCCTTTCTTTATTGCTGTCCTCCAAAGGCGGATTTTGCCCTTTACATTTTTGCCTTCAGTATGTGAGGCATTTTAGGACCTTGTACTTCTGTGCTAACTCCTCCAGATCCTCCTTTCTATTTTGGAGAAAACAGTCATCTTTTCAGTGCCTTCCTGTTATTTTCCAGCAGGTCACAGATTCCTGCTGGCCCTACGCATGACACTCTGTGCAAAACCTTTGAGTGAGTTTGCAGACTTCTAGTTCTGCAAGGCTGGTGGCTGGGGAGTAATACTCAGGGAGCAAAAGTGCCCTTGGGGAACTGGGTTGGGATGGGTCAAAGGGAAGGTTAAGAGACTGTTCCTAGAGTCACGCTCTTTTGCAAGCCAATGAAGCAGGCAGGGTGAAATGCTGCTGTGATGGGAGGTAACTAGTTAATGGCTTAAGGAAATGGGTGATCAACACTCAGGTTACTCAGCTTGCCATCTGGGAACTGTCTTTGGGCTGGAGTGCCATTGAGGAACTAAAGGATATCTGTGCCTGAGGACAAACCATGGGCTTTTGTCAATTCCTTTCTCCACCCCTGCTAAAGAGCACCTTTTTTTATATCAGGTACACGGCCCAGAGCCCCCAGGAGGCTCGGAAAGGGGCTGACTTGCAACTTCTTCAGCATTTGTGACCCTTCTGCCCTTGCAGATGGGCAGAGCAAGGGCTACCTTTCCTGTCAGCCCCACGGGGGCTTTGCTGACCTGTGGGGGCCGAGTGCTGCTGAGCTGCCCAGCAGCCAGGCCACTGACCCCTGGCAGCTCCAGCTCCTCCTGCCCTGGCACTGCTTTACGTAACCACTGAGAGACACGAACTTGTCACTTCCCATCTCCTTCCTCTTCCTACCACTGCGAGCAAAGACATTTCCTCCTATGTGACTAAGGCACACAAGTTTACCAGGATCTAACTCCATTTTAGTATCAGTTTGTTGTGAAATTACAGATGCTGGCCCTTTAGCCAAAATCCTGCTTCAGGTATGAACTAAATTCCCTCTCTTTAGGGAATAACATCATGATGCAAGGATTAACCCCACTTTAATTCGCATCCTGGTATGCTGAGACAAGTCTGTGTGCGGGCTCTTTTAGCTGAAGATAAATTACCTTTCTTACTTTTAACTTCTTCTTGTAATAATCAACAGATTTTTTTAACACTGACTTCTACCAAAAATGTGATGACAGTTTTATTTCAGCCCATATCCCTGCAGACAGCCATCCTGAGAACCATCCCTCTTCTTTCGCCCCTTATCAAAACTCTTCTCTCATCATTTTCATCTTCTCAAATCTCTTCAATTTTCTTAATTCAGGAAGTTTAAAGTTCACTTACTGTTCACTGAAACCATTATTTCCTTTTTGCTTGAGAGCCCTGTATGTCCAGTAAACCACAGAGCAAGATGAGGGAGCAGTTATTGTAGTGTCATTGCCATCTAATTAAAACAGATAGGCTGCAAAGAGCTGTCTAAGATTTCAATTAATTCACTAAAATATAGATCTCCAGATCTTTTGTCTGTGAAGAAAACACTAAACATGTGAGTACAATGTCTTCCTGAGAGTACTGGTTTCCTGAAACACAAAGACTCAGGGACAAGCAAATTGTTCTAATCAAAGCTGCTACTTTCACTTGCACTATTGCTAAGCATAACACTTATATCATTTTAGTGGAATGATGGAACTGATGCTTTGTAAGTGGATGTAATGGCAGATAACAGGGCATGGTCCAGGGAAACCAGCTGTCATGAAAATCTGCAGAAGCTGGGGAATGAGATAATCCTTCTTCCCAGAATAAAGAAAATTGTTTCCCCTTTCTCAAGAAGGGATAGAAAATTAATCTTTTCCTCAATATTAAATGTTTCAGTAAGCTCTAGATGTGTGAAATACACATCCTTCATGCCAAAAGTCCCAGCTGTCCACTAATCACTTGCCAATATCTCTTTTTTAGATATTCTGCCATACTCATATGGAAAGTGCTAAAAAGTACAGTATAATATGACATACACATAATATATATAATTATGTGCTGTAGGCTAATTTTAATGAAACAATAACGTGCTCACTTCTTTTTCGTCTTTGTAGAACCTTTATTTCTGTTTCACCAGCTCACTGAAATTTGAGTTAAATCAGATTATTAACTATGCTAAATACATATAAGCCACCCATTCCTTTATAATATTTAGTCCAAACATTTTTTATTCATGAGCCATTGTAAAATTTGACTACACAAAGAAGGTGAAATTTTCAAATTCAGTTTTCTCATTCAGATAAAGGACTCCAAAGTAGTTGTCCACAGAGAGAAAAAAAAGCACCAAAAATATTTTTTTTAGAAGTATGTATTTTTCCTCATATTTGAGTGTAGTGTTTGAGAAGGAGACCTACTTTATTCATCATTCAGACAGTGGCAGGTAAGTAAATTAAGAGCAAAGTCATATGTATAAACTGATTTTCTCAATAAAATTATAGGCCTTGATGTCTTTTTGGAAGCTGACTCCTCTGAGTAAGTAAAAAGTGTTAATGATACTGCATGAATTTGTTTTGAAACAATTATTCTTACAAATATTAAATATTAGACACTAAAAGGCAAGTGAGTAATTCTGCATGTTCTGAATGCTGTCTTATTTTTGTGTAATCCATTTTCATATAGTAAGGAGCCAAGAGGCTTTTGCTGGTGGATTGCTATGAATCAAAACATTTTATTAAGGATGTTCTTATTTTCAGGACTATCACCTAAAATGATAAACAAATTTTATTTCTTTTTAAAGAAGAATACAATTACTCCTTAAATGGATTACCAATATTTTTTATAGTCTTAAGATTTTGTATGCTAATTTCCCTGTAGATAATTCAAAACCTTCAGATCGATTTGTTTAAGTGCAACAACCACTCCAGCCTCGGACAAAGAAAATATGATTGCTTAAATCTCATATATGCAGCTTCCCATAGGAGTGGAATACAGATGAGCTGCAAATGAAACACTCTCATCACCACACTGCCCAAAGCAATTTTCCAGTACGCCCCCTCCCCTCAGGACATATTTTACTCCACCTTTACTATGTTTATAACATGATTTACATGTTAATGAGAAGTGACAGGGACTAAGTAATTAGGAAGCAAGACTGTAGCTCGTCATGCATTTTAAATACTGTAGACTGCAATTCTGAAATAAATATTCAGCCCCTTTCCTCATTTTCTTCTTAATTAGAAAACATAATCAATTTAGTCTTTATAACCCAAATATACCTTCCAAAGGTAAACATAGAAAAGAAATGCATTGTTACAGTAAGCATGTCTGATCAGCTCAGTTCTCCTATATTTGGTAATTTTTCTTATTACAGTCTGCTTATTAAGCTTGGACAATACAGTGAGAGCAACATAAAACCTATAGAACAGTCCTTCCTCTGAGGCTGTGACCTCTGTAAAGCCACAGTGGTTTGCACTGTATGGAAATGCTGCATGGATGTGCAGCTGTGTGTCTTACCTGGATAATTCTGTGGGTAAGAACTTTGTGTTATGACTGTGGAGAACATCTCTACACGGGGCTATTGAGGCCCTACAATAAGGTCTGAAGGCATCTGTGTTTGGACAGAATGTCTTTCTGATTATGTACAGGAAGAAAAGTGAAGGAATTCAGGACAGCTGACAACCACTGAGCATGCATAGAAGGCAGGGAGTGGGAAATGCCTACCAGTACAGCCATTTCCATGGTAGGGAGGAAAGTGGTGCCAATCAACCACTACCTCTTTCACCTTCCTCATCTCCTTTCACACCCCTTCTCCACACGCAGTGATTTTGCTCTTTCCAAGTTTTTACATGGTGCTCTTTGTACGATCAGGACCTCAGAAAATAATGCTTACTATTTCAATACTAATTGTCTATGGTGCTGAGTGAATTAAGTTTCAGAATACACTTCTGATCTATGAACACATTACCATTCTAATTATTCAGGTCAGGAAAAAACTCAGAGCAAAAAAAGTAACTTGCTTCAAAGTATTCTAACAGAAAAAAAAAAAATCAAATCATTCTCCTTGCAGATCTTCACAGTTCTTTGTGCCAAATATGTAACAAAGTTTAAAGACCTCTGAAGCTAAAAACTCTGTTGGGTTTTTGTTACCATTCTATGCATTTTGCTTTCAAACATTAAATGCTTGGAGTATGTCATAGCAATGTGGTGCTTTTTTTAGTAAGAGATGCTGCAGGAAACAGGATGCATATTTGCTAATCCTTATTTCATTACTGAAAACAATTGTTTTCAATTGTAATGGGTGCAGACATAATGGAGATTTCTTGGTAAAGAAGTGACCAAAATGGAGCTGATAACTATCAGATATGTGGTGATAGGTATAGAACCCCTACTCTGAACAAGAAATACTTTCTATCAGCCCCATTTACAGTTCGTAACTGCCTGGCAAACTCTGTTCATTCACAGGACTTTTAGGTTTCCAGATGTGTGCTGCTTTTGCTTGGGATACAGTTTTGTTCATAGTAGCTGTTACGGGCTATCTTTTGGATTTGTGAGGGAAAGAGTGTTGATAATTCAGGGATATTTTAGTTATTGCTGATCAGAGCTCACACACAGTCAAGGTGTTCTCTGTTCCTCACCCCAGCCCATGTGCAATTAGACAGGGGGTGCACGAGGAGTTGGGAGGGGACACAGCTGGGACAGCTGACCCCAACACACCCCATGGCCTCATGCTCAGCACAAAGCAGGGGGAGGAAGGAGAAAGCAGGGGGCTTTTGGCATGGTGGCATTTCTATTCCCAAGTCACCACTGTGCACGATACAGCCCTGCTTTCAAGGAGGTGGCTGAACAGCTGCCTGCCCATGGGAAGTGGAGAATGAACTCCTTGTTTTGCTTTGCTTGTGTACACGGTGATTTTGCTTTACTTACTAAACTGTCTTTATCCCAACCCACAAATTTTCTCACTCTTGCTCTTGTGATGCTCTCCCCATCCCCTCCAGGGGCAGGGAGTGAGCAGCTGTATGCAGCTCAGTTGCCAGCTGGGGTTAAACCATGACAAGATGCTTACATAGTACTAAGAAATCTAAGCATTCTCTAGGGGCATATTATGTATAATTGCTATACATGCAAGGTCTTTACAACCATTACCATGAAAAGGATCTTGTTGATACAGGATTTGAGAACTAATCATGCATATACTATAAAGATTGAAGTATAAGGAGATTTTACCCAAACTGAAGTGCTAAGAGACTACGATGATATATGCAAAGAAACCCCAAACTAGTGTGAATAGTTTACTTTCGTCTCTCTTTCCAAAGAAATACGTTCACAACTTTTCTCTCGGTAAGACAATTTATACTCTACTTCTTATGATATGTTTGAATCTCCAATCATACAAATATTTAAAAATGAACACTAATGTCAATCTGAGAGCTACCCAAAGGCAAACAAAACATGGCAGTGATTAATTGTTTTTTGTTAGCAATTTTCATGAGAATACAATCTAAATATCTCAGTTTGAGGTACTTGTCTCTCTCATCTATAAAATATGCAAAACAGTTAATTAAAAAGGGACAGCCAAGCTCTTTCCATATTACCTATATTGAATACATATGGAAATAACTAGCCAGAACCTAACACTGAAAGGTAACTGGCAAGTACAGAACTTCCTTGTAATTCCCTCTGAACTCAGCTAGCCAGATAAGCATAAATTGCAGTCTGTCTAGCCATTGAATATAGGAAGATAAAAGGTGAATTATTCCTTTGAACTCATTTTTGACAGGTGAAGTGCTGGCAGTATAGTGAGACAGACTTTCTCATCTTATTAAAAAAATAATTAATAAGCCAACTTGACCATCTGTTTACATATTGTATTGCTACTACTGTATCTGAAGGAGTGTGAAACATGAGATAGAAAAATGCCCCTCCTAATAATCTGTTTAGTAAATTAGTTTTTTAAAAATGAAGAAAGGAGAGTTTGAAATGCAGAGATTGTAAAGGGGCGAAATAAATTCTGGAAGCTGAAGCAGGTATAGTCAACAAAGAAAGGTGGATTTACTCAGCATTGGTGCAGGAGCATTTCTATAAATTAACCCAAGGCCCATGTCTCATAATTCACTTGACAGTTTATCAGCCCAGAAAATGAATTCAGGCAATTTAGATGAAGGATGGAAGCAGTGGCTTCAAAGCCCTATGAGGCAGCTCAGAAATATTCCCTGAGCTTAAGCTTTTTGTGTTCTAAAGGTTAATGGTCCCCAATCATGACTTCCACTGGGTTTTATTAGTGTAAAAACCAGCCTGCAAAGATACTCTGGATGCAGCATAAGAAAGGTAAATAGCATGAAAGATAGTTGTTTTCAAATCAAGCTACCTTATGTTTGGCTAAGGGAGGATGGGTTTATGAGTCTTCAAAGCCACCCTGAGGACCAGCCAGGACTACAGGAAAAATCACACATTGTAGATGAGCTTTGACCACAGTTTGCTAGGTCCTGTTGCTATCTAAGTGGTTATATTTGAAACAAGACTTTTCAAACTTGCAGTAGACATGAATGTGTCTTCTAACCAATCCTTAATACCGATGAAATCTGGCATATGGTCATTTACAATTAGTTAAAATTATTTTCTAATACTATGCTTAGGTCTGATCCTCTCTGCACACATCTGCAGTTTAGGAGTCAGAGGTCACAAACCTATCTTTTGTGAACTGAGCAGCTACATGCACAAAGAACACTTTTGTTGGCACTGTGGTTGTTCGTATACACAAAAACCTCAAAAAAAGGATTCTTTAATTCATGTATTTTTGGCATTAAAGGGACAGATCTTACTTGTGAGACAAAATTTTGTCAGTAAAAGATAGGTTTACTAACTGTAAGAAAAGCTGACGATGCTCCTGTTATCTTTTTTCCTTTAGTTCCCATCAGGTTATGAGAAAGACTGTCTCAAGCAGGAAACACAGACTGTTAAGCCTGATAAACATGAGAATGATATTAAGCAACATGACTTTGGGTGATACCTAAAATTCTTAAATACTTATTGTAATGATCTGGATTTTTGACTTCTATTTCTTTCCTTTTTTTTTTTTTTCCCCTGTCTATCATGTAGTGGTGGTCTTTTTGCCTAAGTTCCTACTCTACAGCAAAATTCTGGTTAGAATTTCACATAATTAGGGCAGTTTTATTCCTGCTCCAAATGGCTTTACAGTATTGCTATGCCCTATTAAACTGCCTTACGCCATGCTGAGAGTGCATGAAGTGATTCCTGGCTGTGGGTTAAAAGATGTAGCACTGTAGTCGCATTGTGAATGTCACTGCATGGTTCTGTTACACAAGTCATAAAAGTTACTGCACTTAATCTGTTTAGTTCATCTTCCTGGCACAGTCCTTCTGTCCAAGTTGGGGGGGAAAGTTCCCTGACTTCATTGCTGTGCAAAAAACTGAACTGGAAGGAGCTGTTGTGAACATCGAAGATGATCACTTGTTGCCTTGGTCTTCCAGCTCCACTGAAGTTTCTTTCATCAGGAGAAACTCATTCTGAGAGCCAGGTTAGACTGAAAGACCCCTAAAAGGGAAGATGTACCTGTCCCAAAGTTGCAGGAATCTTTATTGAAGGACTGTTGGGAAAGAAAAAACGTAAAGAAATCTCAGCAAATTAGAATATCCTATACACTACTCTTCTTTTACTGCACTAAAATGATTTACATGTCCTTGATACCTTTTACCTTTACTCAGAAGGACAATAGTAGTAGTACTGCCAATATCACAAGAAGCTCTTAGCTTTCAGTTCAGCTTCACATGTTGCCTTTTGTATAAAACACAAAGATTGTGAAGAAAACAGCAGGTTTTCCTTGTATTTTAGATGGCTGAAAAAGTTTGTGTACCTTAACATTTTTAAAATGTAGCTAGATTTAGTATTCCTGTAAGAGAGGAAAGTGTTGGATTATTTAATTTTAATCAGGGTATCTATTTTAAACCAACAAGCCTAGAAGCTTCCTGATAAAAAAAAAAAAAAGAATGAAAAATCCCAACACTGTGAAGTAGCATTTAAAAAATACAGATGTCCATCTTCCTTCTTATGAAGTTAAGCTTGTAGCCTAGGTCCTAGAGCATTCACATCTCATCTGAGAGAAGGGTTGAACACTTCTTCAGCTAAGTAATAGGCTAGCCACTTCTAAATTTTTAATCCAGGTAAATTTTGATATCTGATAATCTCTTGTGATAGGAATTTTGACTATATTTTTCAGACTTCATACTCTAAATAAATACTAGTAATTTCACAGTAGACAACAGCAGTTATAGCTTGAGGATGTTTTCCTTCCTGCTGTAAAAACATGTCATGTAAATGATTAGAGAGCATTACAGTGGTTTTCTTTAAAATGAGGAGAAAGATATTGAAGTAACACAAAATTGATGAAATGATTCATGCACCCTCCTATAACAGAATAAACAAAATTCAAAGAGATTAATACGTATGATATGTCATAAGTGAAAAGAGAGCTGCAATTTCTCTCTAACTTCATTAGAAATAGAAAAACCCCATGCAATACTTTTCAAGTACTAAACTAGTGTTTACCTTTTCACTTCTTCACACAAAACTGCTACTAGTTATTTAGTCTTAGATTAGCTTTTATGGCCCAAGGGAACCATTATGATTAGCCCATCTGACCTACTCTATAATCTTTGCAACAACTTTTACATCCTAGGAAATGTGTGCACAGAATTATGCAGAGCAGATTGTAATTTTTTTTATTTTAAAAGTTTCTTTAATACCTAAGGTATTTCAAAGCACTTTACATGGTAATAAAACAAAAACTGACCAAGTAGTTTGCAGAAAATATCCACCACTGCTCCAACAGACTACAAACCTTTAGTGCTCCAGCGGAAGTGATTACATATCTCATGATATGAAACTTTAAAAGGAGGAGAGATGAACTACTTAACGAAATGTAAAATTTAGCACTCATTTACACTCTGAAATATTTTATAGCCTTGCAGAAAACACATTGAATAGATATTTGTCCCTGAATTGATTTTTTTATAATACTCAGTACTTTTTACAGAACACTGTAAGTTCTAAGTGACTGAATGGGAAAAAAATTTAATTTTTTGATATCACGAAGAATATAAGTGTACACTGGCATGAAAAAACTAGAGCAAAAAATTTCAAAGTTTACTGCAAATCAGCTAGAAGAAAATAATATTATTCACAGAGATAGTGAAAAAAGCATAGCACTGCATTAACATGAAAGAATATGCAGCATTACTTTTAAAGTAATTAGAAATATTAAGATGTGTAATTCTCTGACTACTTGACATATTGAAATCAGCATTTGCATAGTGCAAAAATATATAAATGCAATGGTTTCTTTAGTATTTTTTTATGTTATTACTTTTTTAACCTTTTAAAAGTAGGATTTTTTTTTCAAGTTGAAAGAGCAGACGTGAATTATGGGACATATATTTTATGCCTAAATCTCTTACAAACTCTTCAGTTGTCTTTATTCAGCCACATTTTAGATGCTAACATCTAATGCAGAAGCAACATTTACCATTTCTAATTGGCTTACAAACCCTTGTCGTTGTGTTTGACTTGCCCAGCATCATCCAGGGATGCAAGTGGAACATCAGACCAGCCTATCACTTTTACACAATCTCACTTGATGCATCAGCACTCAGGAGCTCCAGCAGGTCCTTAAAGGTACCCTGTGCATTCTCATGTGTGTGCATTCCCTGTGGGATTCATACAAGTGCAGCTCCCTCCCTGCTCTGGGAGACGTCTGAATCAAGTGCAAGGTTCAGTACTTAGCTACAGGATAAACCATGAATTTCCTTTCTTTAACATAAGTGCAAAAATATACGATCATTACCAAAACCATCCACAAATACACAGAATAACCTGAAAGCTCAGCTGATATATTGGACAAAGCCTTGAGAAAATTCTTTATTATTTCTACTACTGATGTAGGCACAGCAAGCAATTAAGGAAAGCTCCAGGCTGTAAGAAAATGTCTTTCACAGGGTGATGTGATAGATTAATCTGACCTTTTCAAAGGCATGGCCCACACAGGATTTCATACGGTAAATCCTGTATCAGTCGCGTCTCATTGACCTAGAGGATATTCCTTTCCTTAGAAAAACATGAAGGGAATGACTCGCTTTGAGAAACCTGAACACAGGTGTCTACACTTAAACCAGGTGCTTTAACTACCATTATGTTCAACAGAAACCAATTCAACACCATCAAACACTACAGAAGTGTGAAGAATCAGGTGAACAATCCACTGACCTCCAGAGTGAGCTGCAGTGCTACCTGCTTTTCTCCATTTCTTTTTGGATCTCTCTACATCCACTCCCCAGCTATAGCTTTTATTGGTCTTAGTCTTATAAAGTGAAACGCTTCTGCTCTCAGAAACTACTTTTTGCATAATTACATCTTAAGTACTTTCTTGCATGATCAAGTCAGATCTCCATTTCTCTTTTTTCTATTCTATATATGTTCAGATTATTTGGATTCTCTCAGCTTTTCTAGAATTAGAATCAGTCTTATCTTACTGTTATTTTCTGAACACTTTCCAAATATGCAGATTTTACTGAACAGGATATAGCTCTTACTTCTGTCATGAAACTTCTATTCTCTTACACTAGTGAAAGCTCAAAATTATGCTTTCCAACTAACTCCAGCTGACAACTACTACAGGCTTTGAAAAATGCAGTGGAATAAAGAAACACAGTTAACTCTTCTATTTTGTTTCAGGTAGCTTACAAACTTCATTTAACTGTTTTTCATTTTTGCATTAAAGGCATGGGCTGGGAAAAGTAATATATGTTTAATTCTATACATAGTTAATTTCAACAATTTCAGCAGGGCCACTCATGCCCTAACCCCAGAAAGTACACAGACTTATGGTAAGGATATATTTTTGAATCACCACCTCATAATCAAATCAGAACAAAACTGTACTCTCAGCATTTAGCATTTAAAGTGTTTACATATATGTTTAGGAGCATTGAGTGTAATCTGAAACCTTCTGTCACTGGATATTTAGGCTAAAAAATTCAGTTAGGCCTTTTCATAAAAGACAGAAGATTTAAACCCCCCAAATAACTACTAGTCAGTTATGACCAGGATGGACTATGGCTCAGATTGAGAAACCAGGTCACATGGGCAATTGTTCTGCTGCCAGGTTTCTCTCCACTACTGAATTTTCATGAAGAAACAAGACAGGAAAGGGAAAGAGGAAAAAGATTTTCGTTGATAGAGCTTAAACTGGAAATTTTTGAGAGTTTCACTACTTTGAGCTGAAGAAATAAAAAAAAAAGAATCTCTCTTAAAAAAAAATCTAATGGAATAATTTAGGTAGTATGGAAAAGAAATAATCCATGCAATCTGTTCATTTGGCTTGTACACAAAAAAATGAAAGGTAATAAATTATTATAGTTGAAGAGGTTACCAAAAGAAACCTATGAAACAATGCTGAGTCAAGTTAGGTGAAAATAGCAGAAATCTTATAAAACATGCTTTTTAAAAATATGGCTAATATTGCAAGGAAAGCTCTTTTAAAGTTCTTATGGGTCAGTTGATGAATTTTTGTTGTTAGAGAAAGAAATGCATAATTCAATATTGCAAATAACATTAATGCTTGAATGTTATATTACATATCACTTGCACTTCTATTTTCCTGCAATTTTCAGTACAAGAGTTTGCAACTGAAAGCTAAAAGGTGAAAGTTATTAATACCTTGTAAATATATGTATTTCCTTTAAAGCAAAGCATCAATTAATGAAACATCTCTGCTATTTCTGCTTGAGATTTGATTAACTGTTCTGCCATGAATATTACCATTTTTAAGTGAATCTATCAAAAACAACAGTGCGGCAGCAGGTCAGAGGAGTACATGCTAAGAATATTCTCATTGGACTAGTTATAACACACCTGTTTAATAACCACATGCTTCTCATTTACTACATATGAACATAAATTTTATTTAATGACACTTGTTATACAAAGTAGGTCAGTCAAAAGAGAAGTAGACAATTTGGGAAAAATTTGCTCTGACCTGATGGAATAAAAATATTATCTTTACGTGTACCAATAAGGGCATGCTACAAATGCTGAAATATAATCCCCTATAAAACGATGGTAGTTGAAAAATAGAAAACAGAAAGACTGAAAATTCACATGAATGTCTGCTGACTCTCAGAAAGGGGATAATGTTGTTGTGGGTATTTTCATCCTCCTCAACCCTCAAATTCACCAAGTATTTCTAATCAGATCTCTCTGCTTTCTGGTGGTAGAGTGGCTATAGAATGTTTGACTAAATAGATGTCATTGAGATATCCCGACTAGTCTTTTCATCTAAGTTGAACTGAGTCATTTTGCTCATGGGACTTCTATCATCTGGCCACATAAAATATTGCTATCATACTGTCCTATCAGCTCAGTGAGCACAGGTAATTTAACAGCTCTAATGAGTTCCCTACACACAGTCCTGAGAATTCAGTAGAATTTCTATTCTAATTCATTCAAAGAAAAGGTCAGTTTGCATATTCTGTCTCAGTGCTGTATAAAAAGTGTATAGTACATAATGACTAAAGGCCAATTCCCTCAATCATTAAAAATACAGCATTCATGGTGTTAATACCATGGTTAAAAATACATATTTATAGACATTTTTCTATGGTATTTATTTCTTAACAACCACCTCATCAATAGAAACATTGAATACCTTCTTACAAGTTTTCTGTTTATTATTTCAAGTTAAGAGGCCTTGCTTTGATAGAAAAAAATTTTCTGTACACTAGGGCATAAACATAATTCCTGGAAAGCTAAAAGCATAGAATTCTCAGGGGCAGGGAATATACTTTTATCCAGACAGAAATATATTTCTTAATATATTTTCTCATGCTGTAACTCTATATTTTTGAAAAAGTGCAATATTTCTTCTTTAATATTAGAGAACTTCTTTGAAGAACCATATTTTTTTTTGTTGTAAAATGTCAGAGAGAAATTATTGGAATGTTCTGATTTTGAAAATATGAAAAAAAAAGGTTGATGGCATATTCTCATTAATAAATGGACCTTTATTCCCTAAACAGTAAATGACTCAATGGCATCATTGACAGAAGCTCTGGCTATGATGGAAAGTATTGATTCATGTTATCAGACAGCATCTAACTAATTTGTTGGATTTCAAACCATTACAGAACTGACTGACAGATGGGAATGACCCAGCTGAATGGGGAAAAAAAAATGTTTGCACATATAGCCCCAGCACAGCTGACCAGGAGCAAATAGTGTACAACCACACGGACAGGCAGGGAGGTTTCTTGCAGGAGTTCTTTCAGTGTATTTGGATTTAAGTCAGTAACATTAATACCCTAGCCCCATGTTTTTTAAACATTTCATTCTTGTATCAAAAACCCCCAAGCTGTAAAATATTTTTGAAGTTAACAGTGTGCAAGGAAAACATTCAGAACTGAGTTCTATGAAAACAACTTTCTAGTAAATGGTTGGACCACAGCTCAAAAACACAAGAAGATTGTGAAAAACAGGTGTTCAAAACCGTAGTAAAAAAGTCGTGTTTTTAAATCTGTAATGGCTTATCAAGTAAACCTGTATTCAGTGTCCTCTCCACAGGTTTTTGAAAAGGGAAAATGTCACTATAAACTGACCTTTTCCTGAAGCATTTGCTAAAACTCTACAAATGTCAAAACAGCAGTTCAAAATGAAGACAGCATCATCAGGAAGGAAAACTCCAGGGGTACTTGTGCATGTAATTTAACAAAGTAACTCAGTGCATAAACTGTTTTTACCCTGACTTGTAAGATCCCCATCAAAATAGTAAACTTCTAGCTATATGTGAGAGCAAAATGTAGCCAATAGATTTTTATAACTTGCAATGTTCAACAGCTTTCCTGGCATTAAATGTGGCTTAAAAAAATGAGAAATGCAAACTAATAAGGTTTAATTGCCACTGAATAGCATGCAGGACCAAATAACATGATGAAATTTCAGGGCAATCAGACAACAGTACATGTCGTCCAGGTCTTTTTTCTCTTTCTTCATGTTTTATTGTACCACAGTCAGTATTAATGCATTTCTCTGTCACCACAGTAAATGAATCCTCATTTTGTTTTTGAATGGGTATTCACCATACATCAGGAAGACCCGTCAGTTGACCTGGAAGGCTGAGAGAAACAAAAATGCGTAGAAGTGCTACCTAATGTTTTATCCAATCTTATTTTCTAAAAATTGCATGACCCTAGGATGATGACTAAGATTATAGGGTTTTTTTATTTGGCTATCGAAATGTCAGAGAGCTAGAATGGAGAACAATATAACTGTATTTGAACCTAACAAAAATGCCACTGCCTTTGGGATTACTGGGTAGCTTTGGAAAAGAACTGTCATGAGAGATTCTTACAAATGTTGTTGATTGAATGAATCAAAAGAAAAGCCACAGTGTTAATCCTAACCTCATTCTTTTGGATACTTATCCATCTCTTGCCTTTTAAATCTGTTGTCACATGCTTGAGCTTCACCAGACATTACAACCATGTGTCCTTCAGAGTTATTGCAGAAAATGGACCCATCCCACCTCATTCAGGAAAGCCTCCAAAATCACTGCAGTTAATCAATTCACTTAAGATGCGGGATTAAACAGTATGAATGAAAGCCAAACAACCAGTCTCAATGACTGAACCTTGCAGACAAGGCAGCAGACAGCACAGTAGTCTCAGAATTACTAACTCTAATACTAGTAAGTAGAAGCACATCTATGCAAATGATTTTGTGCAGTGAGTTTGTGGAAGGTACTGTTTAAGAGCATTTATCCCACTACTACTCTAAAATATTAATTTACTACAGAGATGTAACTGGTGAAGTAAAATACCCAGTACCTAGAACAACAATGATACTTATGGGTTCCTTCCAATTTGAGATGTTCTATGATATTCTACTCCATTAGTACAGATTTTTTGCGGACCATAGGAGGTAAAAGTAGGTATTCACAGGATAGCAGTGAAGATTTTGTGACTGGTGGGTGCATAGGTTTTACTACTGAGTTTTTTTCCAAATTATTCCAAGAAAGAAAATACCTTCTACAAAGTATTTATAGACCACATAATTTTGCTCGTTCCCTCTTGCTTGGGCCTAACTAAAACCAAATTACTGACCCGCAGCCAAACTTCCTGAAGTTGCTGGGTTGAAAAAAATGTTGCAGAAAGCCAAATATGACCTCCAACCTAACAGAGATCATGAAATAAAATAATTTCTTGTTATGGAAATTTAGAGGGTATGTTGATAAAATACAGATTGATGGGGACTGATAAATCCTCACATAACATAAAGATATCTAAACCGGTAAATGAATCCATCCTATTAGACATATATCTTATACAAAAGTGTGAAGCACTGGAAATCTGTAGAGCATCAGACTGAGTTGGATAATCAAGAAACACACTGGATGTTATATGCTGTTGGAAGAATTATGCCTGCTGCTCAGCTTTACGGCTGTCTAGAAGCCATTAAAGTGCATTTAGCTGGAAGTGAAACAATATTTTTCAGTGTTCAAATGTGGCAGTTTTGAGTGTGAGACAGAAGACAATTTAGGAACCTCTGAAACACTCGTTGGTAT
This sequence comes from Pachycephala philippinensis, assembly GCA_013397055.1. NCBI lineage: Eukaryota > Metazoa > Chordata > Aves > Passeriformes > Pachycephala > Pachycephala philippinensis. The sequence continues at coordinate 558,013 of VWZT01011297.1, read as the reverse complement.
AATAGCAGTGATCCATCCTCCCTAAAGCAGCAGCTGATGCTTTAGTTTTCTCCTCCATTTAACTAGCAAAGTGCTCAGATGAGCTCTTGTTAAGCCCTGCTTTTGCCATGGCTGGCTTTGCTGGTCTTGACTCCTAGGATTTTTGGAGGTTCACCTGTTTCCACAGTGCTTCATCCCCTTAATTCATGCAGCAAAAAGCATTTCCTCTGCCTCGTAAACAAAGTGGGAGTTTGTTTCCATAGAAACAACAAAAAACCTGGAGCTGATTCTGTTTCCACAAGGGTGAGGGCCTGGTTTTCTTCCTTAGGAAAAGCATAAGGATCCCACATCATGCCCTCTGTGAAGGGGATACAAGACCAGCAATTGCCCAGATAAAGTCTAATTTCCTCAACTCTGGATCATAAACTGACCTTGCTACTCTTCTGTTTATTGAGATGTAAGCCACAAATGTGATATTTCCTAACTACACTGTTATTACCCTATCACCATAATACAGCTTTCGATTTCAGCTAACATTGTAATATCATTGCATGTTATTTAGAACTGGACCTTTTCACATTATTTCCTTAGCCAAATAATAAAATTCTTCAATTATACCAAAATTTGGCACAAAACTATGTCAAAACCATGAGCTTTCCATGTAATATAGAAGCTGACCTAAATAGATGGAACAGTAATTTTTATACAACTGGGCTTTTTCACTTTCTTTTGCTTTTCCCTCCGCACACTGTACATATGAAAGACCAATTTGTTTGCTGCAGCTTCACTAGTATTGCAGTACAGCAAATACTGAACACTTTAACTCCTTTGAGTCCTCAACAGTCTGCACTTGTTTCACATTGGGATTTCCTAAGGACTACAAGACTCAAGTTATTCATTCAAGTTTCTGATAGCTTCATATTTAGTGGCTAGTAATTTTTTTTCTTTTTTTTATTTAATGACCATATATTTGCACTATCAACTCCTTATTATGCAGCAGAGTTCCATATGACCAGAGTTCTGAATTCTTTCCTGCCCTTTCCCTTATGCACTCAACATGTGTACACCTTGTTTCATAACACAGACCTAATTGCTTGTACAGCTACATTATTCTGACAGTTGTATTCATTAGAAACACAGGTACTCTGTGTCTTCATCAGCAAGTGACAAGAAAAAAGTGAAAAGAAAAGGGAAATCCTTAAGCTTTGAATATAAATATTACAGTACAGCTTGCAAAGTGCATATTTTTCTTTGATTTTCATAAAATAGCTATTTTGATAATGAGCATTAGGCTTATTCTCAATACGAGCAAAAGCATCATCATTCCCAATCCCATTCCTTTCCTTGTTACCTCTTCTTTTGTTTTTAATGTCATTCTCTCCTTAGTATTTTTGTTTTCCTTGCAATTAATACTCTTTCATTTCTACTCACTGGTATTATAACTGATCTGAGTTCATTGTAATGTCTGTTCTGTTGACATCTGTTTGTCTGCAAGTTTACACTATTACTCAGCTGAGTGCTTTCACTGACTTCAGAGGGCAAAGGGAGTAGGGGTGATTAACAAGCACTCAACAGAAACCCCAGGTGCAGAAAATCACTCCACTTATCACTGTTTCCTGCCTTGTCCCCTTTCACTTTTAAAATATTTCCTGAACCTTTATGAGCTGTCTTTGTTATGCTCTTTACTGAGGGGGAAAAAAAAAAAAAAAAGATGGTCTGAAGTAAAAAAGCAGGTCACATCTCAACATTTCTAAGCCTCAGAATTTGCAGTGAGACTCAGAGATAGAAATGGGATGCAGAGAAAGAATTCTGTTCTTTTTAGGGCTTGAATGAATGAAAAGGATACTCAACCCAAAATCTCTTGGCTGATTTATATGGTCTTTGAGTCACTGTACAAGACCAGCCTTCACTAAGTCATAAATCTCGGCAAACCAGGGGCTTCCCAGAGATATTCCTGATCACACGATTCATCACCTTGGTTGACCTGAGGTCCTTCATGAAATACAACAAAATCTCTTGTCTCGAGACTTCATATATCATTTATAGAACTACAAATACAGGAAAAAAAATAGACTTGGCATCACCTTGAGTGGATTCTCTAACTAGACAGGAGCACAAAAACTATAAAACCTATATGCCTATCAGGTTTACATAGAATTTACTTTCTAACAATAGAGCATGAAATAAACCAATTCTGCTCCAGAAAATAGAAAACATTCTGTGTGCTACAGACTCTAATCTTACTGGATAAATTAGGATAATCTTGTCAAGAGTACACGAAGTTCTACTTCTTTCAAGTTACATCAGGAATATAGATCCTGTTGTCAATTACTTTGCCTTATGGTTACAAAAGCTCACACTCTTTGACAACGAGACCATGTCAACATTCACTTTTGAGGTAATCCTCTAATCTCCACTGATAGTCAATGGAATAAGTACCTCAACAATACATTTTTAATAAGAAGAGCCTGAAGTGACTAGTACTTGTGTTGGTGGCCACATCATAGGCTTTGGAAGTCCAGTGGGATGAATGTCACTGTATAATTTATGGCTGTACAGTGACGGGTACTAAGATCAGGAGATAAGAATGTAATCAAGGTCATGGAAGAACAGGTTGTGTGAGATTAGGACACAGACCTAGGAATGGTGAAATACTACTTCAGCTTCCTGTTCTGCTCTTACGTGGTCTTTACCAAGTTATCTAGCTGCTTTAAGTTAGGGTTAGGTTAATTACATCTTCTCTGTAGGTATCTCAGCTAGTTATCCAGACTCCCTGTGTGGTTAATAAGACAAGATGACTCATGCCCTCAACACCCAGCTCCTGCTGAGGGCCTACAACATGAGTTTAAAAACTTGTTCAAATGGAAAATTTGCATTATAAAAGTACAAACGTAGGTGAGAGTAATCTTGTTCTGCATTACAGATCTGGCTAGACTACACAGACTAGATATAACAGAGTTTCCATTTCATCTGAATTTAAAATTCACTTCAAAAAATACCAGAAAATGGGAAAAAACACTTCGAAGCATGCAAGACTCACTAACTTATTTCCTTAACCATTCCCTAATGGTGTGCCTAAGCTCCTGATTGAATAATGGGTCCGATTACATTTTCTTGCTTGCAAAGGTGCCATAAATTTACAGAATAAAAATCGTGAAATACCCAGATAACACAATAATGGAATCATATAAGTACCTGGGAGAGATGTATACAGCACAACCTGTATATGATCTTGTAAAGGTGCAAAATGGAATGAAATAAATCCCCTGTACTATATCATTATACTGAGGCTGAACATAGTAAACACTTAAGGTCCAAAATTGAAAAATGAAAAATTTAAATCTTTTATATACATATTTTGGCTTTCTGCTAAGGCACAAGTCTGCACATACACGTCTGGAAAATTCACTGTGTATTTATCATCTTCCACAAGCAAACATTTGGGAACAAGCAGACTGGCAAGCAGACAAACTGAACCTAATCAGCTATTTTTACAAATGGCCTTTTGACTTTCACGATTCATTGATCAAATGCTGACTTTCCTCTTCTTATTTTATATATAGGAAATTTGCACACCTCTTTAGGCTGCTTGGTTGAACCAGTTGGCGGAGATTAAGGATAACTGAATTCTTTCTCATCTGTTATTCAAAAGAGTAATCCCATTGCACATGGAAGAAAATAATTTTACACTAATGGTTAAAGACATAGACTTGAAATCAGCTAGAGATTCTGGAACATCACGCTAACGCAGTCCCCACCAGCTGTACTTGAAAAGTTCTAGACCCATTGATCCTGGGGCTATGGTGCCTTTCTTTAAGGGTTGTAGGGAGCAGATATGCCCTCTGGATTTTCTATTTGAGCAGGTGCATTGCTCAAGGCATCACAAGCTCTACAAATTTATCTTGCAGTTTTAGCGCATCCTTCTGGCTCTTGTTGTGTAGAGGAGCATTCAAAATGAAGAGCAGGAATAGCTACAAATGGATACCAAACACCAAGAACTGCTTCTGAGCTACTGCTTGGAACACCTAGTCTAAACTCCTCTCCAAGGGAGGTCAGCAAACCACAGGCAAAACTGTTACTTAATCAGGAAATAAACTCAGCCAAATTTAGGTACCACAGTCACCAAGGTGCCAGGCCAGACAAGCATTTGGTTTCTCGCTCATCCTGCACTTCAAAAAGAAGAGAATTGTGGATCTGTTCTTTGGTCAGCATCAGTTATCTTTTGAAGCAGAACATTCAATGAATATTATGTTACAAATATAAAGCAGAAAATAAACCCCTTCAAATCAGTATTTATACATTTAATATAAAATGATAATGTGGATTAATACATTGGATTTAGTTGTGGCTTTAGTGACAAACTGTATCTGCTAAGAGTATCAGCTTTAAAAAGCTTATTGAACATTTTCCATTAAATCAGATCCAGCCATCCTGCTGTCTGTATCATTGACAACCACTGCAAATTAGGTATAGTACAATCTACTAATTAATAACATTCTAAACAACTCGAGATATTAAAAATTTTTAAAACATCTCTATGTTTTCTGCAAATACAGCATATTGATGTCCTGAAAAAAGTTATTAAAGAAATCTATCATTCCTGAGGTTCTGCTAGCACTGTTTATGACGGAAGTACTACTAATTAAAAAAGAAATCAGTATTTCAGTGACTGTCCTTTTGTCCCTTTACATCTGTCCTGTCACATGTTTGCACTGGAAACCTAAACACCAACTCTCATTTCAATATACAGAATATAAAATGATCTGTTTACAAGAGAAACCCTGCAAACTCCCTGAACTGTAATCAACCATGTGAAATCTTTAATTCAAATCCGTAAGTCAATGTGCAAAGCTTCACCTGGTTGCTTATCAGTATCTCCTTACTCAAATGGAAATGTGTTCTAAATAATTTAACAGAAATCAAATTACCTTCCTGTCTTTTACATATGTCCCTCTATACATTTTATTTAATATTGTATGGTATGTCCTGCATTTACTTTAGGAAGTTATTATCCATTCCATCACTTAGAGTAACGTATTAACAATCCAGATCAATTTCTCACATGCTAATATGAGAAATATTTTAGATGCCAGGCGTATCAGGGAAACTAGAACATAAACTGGCAATCTATTTGCACAGACTTGTCTTGCACTGTATACACAGAGATGAATTTATCTCAAAGAAAAAAAAAAAAGCAAAAGCTTTCTCTGCAACTGGTGGAAATGCCAAGAAAAGGGAAATGTTCTGAAAACGCGAGAGCCACACAAGGAATCTTGCATCATTATAGCACTACTCTCACAAAGAACAATCAATTTTTAAACAATTAATGAAAATAAGTCTTCATCCCTTTTATCTCTGTCAATACCAATTAGCATTTACAGTGCATAGCATCTTGGAGAAGGCACTGAATTCAAGGTAGTCATTTTCCTGTAGAACAAACCTGCTTATTTGATAAAAAAAATGCTACGGAAATTTTTGGCACTTTTCATTGCCTCTAGATACAGACCAGAAAACAAAGACAGCCAAAAAATCCAAAATATTCTGAACCAAACCCAAAAGTAAACACACACAAGACGTGGTGGGTCAAGGTACTACAAGTATTATCACCAGCATTGATACTTCAGCAGCTAGAGATACCTGTCAAGACTGGTGCTTTCAGTAAAAATGCATTTACAGTTTTCTATTTTTTAAACCATTTTCCTAAACAAAGCAAGCTATCCTGCTCTGCCATCCTGAATGACCAGAGAATGGAAAACCCAACCTGAGAGTAACATATGGCACAAGTATCCTGAATAAGGGTCATATTCTGACTGTCTACTTTATACCTCATTTAGACATGTAATTCAGATAATGAAATATCTGGCATTAGTGTAATCATTCAGGGAGCCCAAGTGATGTTCTTGAGTCTGACACCACTACAGAATTCTGATGAATTGAGGCACCTATTTCTCCCCCTTGTGTTTGGACACATTTAAAGGAAAATTTAATGCATTTAGCATATTTAATGCAGGATACATTGGATAGGAGGATACTGTACAGGAAGCTAATACAAAACACTAAACACAGGGAATTTATGCAGGCACACAGCCTGGAGCTTCAGAGACATCTTTTTCTGTATCTGGATATCAGTACATATTCAAGAGTGCCCATGAATTAAAAGGTAAACATGAAGTTAATTCCTCCTTATTTTTTGGCATCCTCAGGACATTCTGATTTGATCTCTGGAATGCATGGCTTCATTTTCTCATAGGTTTTGTGCTACAACTTAGCATTAGCGTTTTAGACTTATTGCTAGGGAAGCAGCAAAAGATTTGAGTAATGAGGAAGACTACATGCCATATCTATCTTTGATTTGGTTCTTCCACTTTTCCCGAAAATTCATACTCCCCTGCAACTACAAAATGTTACTGGTAAAACTGTAAGAATGCCTGCACATTATGCCTCTTGGTTCTGCAGAAGCTAAAGAATAGTTTTGTATTGATTTTAACAGAATTAAAGATCAGGCTTTTTACAGAATCACAGAATATTCTGAGTTGGAAGGGACCTACAAAAAACCAGTGGGTCCAACTCTGAAGTGAATCCCCCAAACAGAGATAGAAACCATAAACTTGGCATTACTGACATCATGCTCTAACCTACTAAGCGTATCTCTTTTTGTAGCTATGTAACCAAAATAAATTCAGTTTCCTGAAACTTCCTTTTTTAACAATCATTTCTAGATGACCCATAATAATTCCCTCTCAAAAAAAGCTACACCTTAAATACAGTGGAAAGCTAAATTTCATTTGAAGTGATGCGTTTCATCTGAAAAAGACAGTAGTGCAGGGCACTTCATGGAAAAGGAGGATTAGCTAGTTTATAAGCCTGTCCTTCTGCAACTTTAATCCTGGAAATGCACAGAAGCAGAGCAGAGGCCACTGTTCCGTGCTTCAGTAGCCATGGCTGAGGCACTTGTCAAGTCCACAGCAGATGCTGGGTTAGACTTTTGGTCTCTTTCACAGCTGTGCACAGGATCTGAAATGCTGCCACTGGAAATGCCAACACATCATATGTGCAGGGATGTTTGTCCTTTCTATGAGAACAAATACTCCTTAAAACCATATGATTCAATCCCTTTTCATGTCAGATCTTAATATTGAATACCCTACCCTAGGTGCACATATTTTGAAAAAGCTTTAAAAAATCTTCAGTGATGTCAGCAGGTTTTGCATTTTTTAAACATTTCTTTATCTTTTATAGAAGACCACAGAATACCTCAATGTGTAGAAATAGCAAAATGTCTCATTGTAGTGTAGCAGAAAACTAAAGCTCTTTGGAGAAGACAGATCTGGGAAGGATCTTAGGTTCAAACTGAAACAGAGAAATGTTACATCTATTTCTGACTTTTAGCAGTTTGGAAGAAACAAGAAACAATTTTCCCTAGAAAATTTAGTGATCAACCAATGTGGTGACATTTTATCTCTAAGGACAACAACAACAAAAGAAAGAAAGCGGTAAATGACAGAATGATGACTGAGTGAAGACACTGAGCCTTAAAAACAATGGAACAGTGATACACCAGCTGAAAGCATATTCAGGTGATAAAGGTCAAAAAAAAAAAAAAGGAGAAAAAAGAAAGTGAGTGAATTCCTTTTTGGGGGTTTCCACAGAAAGGCAGCTTAATACAACACTGGGGTTTTTTTGTGACTACTGTGTCTTCGGGTTGTGAATTGCTCCTCTTTCCTCCAAAGGATGTGTGCCAGTCATTCTGAGACTGCTGTCTGCCACTTTGTCACATAATTGTGACATCTTAAAAAACCAAGAAAAAAAAAATCTTTTTTTTTAAATTCTAGACAAATTTCAACTGAATGGTCAATGGTACATGATCTGTAATATTTATGAACTATTAGAACTGTGACACTGTCATTGGCAATTCATCCCTTAAATCTGGCAGACATATGTGAACTGTTACCACAGAACATAAGGAAAAGAAGGAAAGGAAATAAACAAGCTGGAATAAGCTCACTAAATAATTAATGGCACATATGAGGTAGGTACTTTGCTTTACACATGATATGTAGCATAAATATATTTTACACTTTGCCTTACATTTGTGATCCTACTCTCCTGCAATCCCAGGTCACCTGCCATGTACTGTATTAGAGTTCCCTCTACTGGATGAGTGACTGAAGCTGTTCCTTAAGAGTTTGCAAAGTAAACTTCTAAATTACTTTTACTCACTCTGTTTACTGACCTGAAGTTCTTACAATGAAAAACTGAAGTCTCCTCTTGGTGACACATTGAACTAGAAGACCAAACCACATATAAACAGTGATAGATTTCCATGAGAGTTGTCTTGGAACGTATTGTTCAGCTCACTAAGAGTGCACAGCTCAATACAAAAAGTATTCTCCAGAGAATGTACTTCCCAAAAGAAGCTTAAGGAAATTCCATAATCTGAAAGCCTCAGGAAAATGTCAGGATTTGAAATGGAAACAGTATCTTTAATATCAATGATATATAGGTTGCTTATGCATAGATTATTGCTTAGCCAACAATGTAGAAAGTTATGCTGGTTTTAGTCATTGCACAAGAATTCATTGAGGTAAAGAAAGATTTAAAATCCGATTCCCTCAAAGAAATCTGCAACTTTAATTAGGCCTAGTCCAGATGCATTACAATATGAAGAGTAATTTCTTGGCCATGGTATTTTGCTTTTACAGTTTAAGGTTTCAGATCCTCTGCTATTACTCATCTCTTTGATCTTTAGTAGCAATTCACCACTTTCAGAACATATTGTGACAATTGTTTAACTGGAACTCAAAATAAAGAGTGAGACTGATGACACTCACAAGCTTTTCAGTATTCATCACTTCCTCAATCACAGTTCATTGTGCCTTGAGATGGTGGATGAATTACTAAACTTGTTGGAACTTCATCTGGTACCTGAATGTTGACAGCATAGAAATACATGATATATATAATTTTCAAAGGCATATGAGAACCACTGCCACACCAGCAGGAGAAAACCACTTATTAAACTGTGACAAAAGAAATATCCTGCTTTGAATATTAACTATTGTAAAACTGTAAAATGCCAGGCAGTCATAAGGTCCTTTCTAATCTCATTCTGCTGCTAATTTTTCATTCAGCACTAAAATTAGACAATGAAATTGAAACTAGGCTCAATTCCTATTTCATATACTAGTTGAAATCTACTGCCTTATCTTTGGACGTTTGAACATCATGGCCTAATTTTAGAGCTTTATGTATTTCCATGCCCAAATCCTCCACAGGAGGACATTCACACAGTTTACATGTCAAGTATCTATGTGGAGGAGCAGAGGTGAGGAGGAGCTGCACAGGAATTACACACCAGCAAAGGAACAGTTGCAGAGCATCAATGAGGCTGTGTCATTCCTGTGGCCTTAATTAAAAAAGGATAGATTGCTAGAGTTGCACATGTAGAGATTTTTCCTCAGACTGGATGTGCTTTTAAAATAAACATGCTGCAGCAGATTCCCAAATCCATCTGAGCTGCATGTTCAAATACACACGACCATATATTTTTTTACAGATTTTATTCTTGAAAACTATTTAAGAATATTCTCCATGTACTTGTATATGGTTTCACTAATATCAATAGGACAACACATTTAAGCTCAATCCCCATTGAACTGCTTCTGCTGCATTAAGACCTTAACCGTTTTTTTTAAAGGATTGATGTATTTTGTCAGGATTTGGTTCACCTTAGCACTACTATGGCATGAATTGAACAACCCAATGTTAATCTTATCTGCTGAACCGATTTTATTTAGATATGCCTATCCTCACAGGTGGATTTAAATTCACAAAGTCCTCTATGGAGGCAATCATTTTAACATTAAACCAAAATGCTTTATGCCTAATTAATATTGATGCTTAGGTTTCTGAAATGAAAGTATTGTCTAAAGCTAATGTTTTCTGTATGTGATAAATGGCAAGAAAAAGCACGAGAGAAAAAGCAGAGGCACATCTAAGCTGAGTTTCCATACACATGGATTAATATATGTTAGTCTAAACATCGAAATAGTAGAAAATTCGAACAAAAATATGAAATTGAATGGCTGAACCAGACATCCAACTTCACAGAATTTGCTGCTGACCTGCAGTGGAGACAGTCCTAAAACATTCAGCATCCAGTACATGCATTGCCTTTGAGGCCAGTGGCTGTGGGAGAAGAAGCTACAACTGCATTGAAATCTCTCTCTCTCCTGACAAATCTTTGTTGTATATGACCACAATGAGTAAATATCTTTACATGGATTTTTTTCAGTGTCTTATGAAACATGATATTTATGAGATTTATTCGAAACAGGTGGTGATATATGACCTTCTGCAGTATCAGCATGAGTTTCCACCTCCTAAATGAAATATAATACTTTATAGTCCTCAAAAAGCTATTCTTTTTCTATGTGTATTTCTAGAGAATCATTATGATGTGTGATATACTGGGTTTCAATTAGACCAAGATGCGCTAGTATGGTATTAGCATTTCATAGAACAACCAGATTTTGCTAATTTATTTCACACCAAACTTCCTAGCTTTAATTAGCAAAAGGAAAATATCCATTCAATTTGATTAAAGATCCCCAGGTACACTCATGTCCGTCTGAGGAAGTTCTTGTGAAGATTATGATAATGAGTAATTACCTTAGGCTAAAAGCTGTTTTTATTCCATTGTCTGGAATGAAGAACTTGCACTGTTTCCTCTCAGGAAATAAAAAAGAATGAAATATTAAATTATATCCAAACTCTGGTTAGGTAGTGAAATTTACCTCTGCATTTTCTCTCTACGGATTTTGTTTTAAAAAACCACTTTTCTATGACATATGCTCATTCTCTTTATTGTGTATGGCAGAACCTCTCTCCTGTTTAAGACAGGCAGTGTTGGTGTCCCTGGAAGTATTCACACACTCTGTAGTGATTNNNNTTTTCCTTTTTCTTTTACAGGCTTCACCTCTTTGATAGGTACTGACATTTTTGACCTAGATCTAAAAGGAAAGAAATTACAACTGCACCTTTAACTTTTCAGGAAACATGAATACATTTCTCAGATATTAACTTTCGTGGCACTGAGCTCTTATGCCAAGTCAGGTGCTTTATTTAAGGTTTTGTACAACTGAGAAGTACAGTCATAAAAAGGCTCCTTCAGCTGACCTTATTTTTGTCTCAAAGACTTTTAATCCCTCATTACTTAGAACGAAAAGATGAAAGAAGCCTTCACAGAAGCAAAGGCACACTGGAGACAGGCTTGCCATCCAACACATCCCATGGAGGAAAGGACACCCTGGGTAGCACAGATTGCCTACACACAGGCTGAAATACAGATGCACACCACGGTCAGCCCTGGTGGCTTGTCCATCCCAACCAGAGACCAACTATTCCCTTCTAGGTTATGCTCTTGGGCATCCTTCACAGCAAAAATAAGCTAGGGGAGTAATGTGTGCCTGCCTAGGACTTGCCCTAGCGCGGTATTTTCACAAGATTAGGTTCCCACCTGGATTTAGGAATGCCAAAATGGACACCAATCCACTGGTTCAGACAAAATCTGAGTGCCTACTATCATCCTATTCTCATTTTTTGAAGGGAATATTCTTCACCTTCCTAGCAATGCTGGCCAGGATGCTGGAATGAGTGTGAGAGTGCTTCTCTGCGTTTGTGTCTGCAACCAGGAAGAGCAGACAAAAGGCATTATCCGAAGTGCCCTTCTCACAGACATTCACTTTGGTGGCATAAAGAGTTAGTTCCCAGCTTTAACACACATTGTTTGCATTAATGTCCTAACTGGTTTCCTGATTTCTTATTACCATTCCTTATTACCAAGGGAGCACTCTCACAGTTGAAACACTTTACCTTAAGATGGATCAGGTTACATCCTTAGGGAAAATATCTAACAAGTACTTTAAGTAAAAAGAAGATCTGTGGACACTGTTCTATTCATTTTTAATGAGTTTTGCATATCATGCCAACTGAAATTATGCTGGGATGCACCGCATGTGTTAGGATAGCAGTGGAGAAAGCACTGGATGAGAGGAAGTGGGGAGAGAGTTGCTTCTTTAAACTACTTGCCTGCAGACACTTCAACTCTTTGAAACTGTAATGTATATCTAAAGTTAAGGAGTCATTAAAGACATACACCCTTCACTGAATTGTGCAAGCACTATGTACATTAGCATATTTTTAAGTAATATCTTATCCATGGGACAGGTAGAAAAAAAATTCCTCACAATAGACCCACCTTCTCTTTGTATTGGTTCTAAATTTACTTGTGATCTAAAGGGTAAATTATATTTCAGTGTTATCAGGTCACTATCAATGTCACTTAGCTTTGCATCAGGATAAAAAATGTTCATTACAGAAACTGCTGTTTCTTCAAATGAAAATACCCTCCCCTGTAGAGATATCCGGCTGTGTCTAGTTTTCTTGAGAGCACAGAGGCTGATGAAAACGCTGCTCTACCCACAAAGGCACTTTCTGATCATCAGCAGCCAAACTCTTGCTCGTGGTGCTGAGTTGTTTGATCACAAATAAGTGCCCATGACAACTGTGCTGCAGGGTTCAGGACAGCTGTGACCAAAATCCTTCCGTGGAAGGGCATTTTTAATGACTTGCTATTACTACAGGATTTTAATTTTTCTGAGGTGGAATGTCAGTGTATTGGCTTCAATGAAGCTGACATCTCTGGTTATTCTGATTCATTTAGTGTAGACTCATGCCTGAGTTTGCCAAAATCCGCAGCTGTTTTACCCGAAGTAAAACCTCCTGTGGAAGACTGGAATTTGCAGGTCCAGTTATTCAGTCAAGTGGAGGTAGAATTTTTCAGAGTCTTTCAGGCAGATCCCTATAAACACAGAAAACCAAAAAGCTGCATTGTCATGGACACAGAGAACTTAATGCACAAAAAATGTATCCATGGAATCAACACTTCCGACCCCAAAAAATCTTGTGCTGATTTGCCTTCTTCCCATTGGGCACTGTTATCTCTTATCAATCAGACATTCTTTCCAAATAAAAATAATCCAGTTCAAGTTCTGAACACTAAGTTAAAACCATTTCTTTGAAAGAAATGAGATTTTCCCATCTAAGCTGGGGAGAAAGAGGGAAAAGATCTTAGTAAAGACATTATATCAAAGGCATTATATCCAAAGAACTGTGCACTTTATTCCCCTCTTCGTTCTCTGAAGTGACCTTCACTGGCTGCTGCTGCAGCAAATGACTATAACAAAACAGCATCTCACTTGGGAAAAAAGAATTGGTGATTGCCATGGCAATATACTCCTTACAATCAACCTATAAGGAACTACAACGTGTCCAGCAATTTCCTGGCTTCCAGGAAGGGCTCCTCACCAGCAGGAGGAATCATTTGTAGTTACTGAATTTTAAGCTCTTTTAAGATACTCTGTCTCTAAATACCTTATCATCACTGAGTTAGAATGGTTCCCTGGTCAGAGAATGGGCATAGTTTCAGCAAGTCACTTCCCTTCAACTCACTGGAGGTAATCAGAAATCTATTGGGATAAACTGGGTACCTGCCAGGTAAACTGGAACGGGAAGCTCATTAAAAAGGTTTTGTAAGATAAGCAGTCTGATTATAGCCATTGAATGAAGACAACAGGAAAACCCAAACCCAATGCTTTGGGTAATTACCCAGAGACTTCTCATAATCTCCCTGCACCTGTGGTTTTGTAGCTCTTTGGATTAGGGATATTTACTGAACAGACTATGCACGTGTACAGAAAAAACCACAACAGAACAGCCCAGCTTGGACTATTGTTCTTTTGTATCATTACCCTGACTGAAATACAGCTTTAGCAAAGGGGTAGAGAAGTTTTGAGTTGTTTTAGTTGGTGTTATTTTTGGGAGGGAGGTTGTTGGGGTTTTTTGGCTTGGTTTGTAGGGTTTTTTGGGTAAGAATTGGGGCTTTTTTTTCCACTTTTTTTACAGGAATACTAAACTGATCTTTAGGTCTTAGCAATTTTCTAAAAAGGGTCAGTGATGCAAGAGAAGAGACGGACAAGAGGAGAACGCTTTAGCTACCCTGAATAGACCATTAGTGGTTATTACAGGGCATGTTAAGCAAGTTCATGTCCTTCATAAACTTCTCGGGTCAGTTAGCAAATTGTCTTTGAGTGCAGCTTGGGTGACACAGGCCACTTTGAAGTAAATTTTCAGTGTGGTTTAATATTCTCAGCTGGCCTCCCAAACAGCCAGTGTTTTACTTCCTACAGGAAAAGAAAAACATGTAGACATCACTGCGAAATTGTCAGGATATTTCATTTGATACACATGCAGCAAAGAGCAAAAAATTATGAATGTAATAAGTTCACTGAATACACAGTATCACACATAATTAGTTTTTCACCAAATACTTTCTGTTAACCATACTATAAATAAATTGTTCCTTCCATTTTGCATTAATGAAGATCAAATGACAAGCAATCTTTGTGAATGAATTACCAGAAGAGACTGCTGCAGGCATGAAGCAATGTGTTCTGCAGGAAACGAGTAGTTCTAAGGACGTCCAGATATAGCAGACCAATTGAGTATGCAAAAAACTTAATTAAAATTAGCAATAATTCCTTAGGCCATTTCCTCTTAAGTAAATATTCTGCATCTTTCAAACTCCTGCATGATCTACTCTGACAGTTTTGGAAGAGTTGCTCTTTTTAACAGATTGCAATCTAACCCCAAAATAAACATTTAATAAAAGAAAATTTTTAATGGAATATTTCATTTAATCTTCTAGTGCAGCCTACTAAAAACATGTTCAGTTTAAAACCAAATAATAGTGACATTATTGAAGGCTTTATCTTAGGAATTAGGATTTTTCATTAATTTTTCTTTCCAAAAAATTCTGCAGTTATTCCATTGGCTTTAATGAAAATATTTTTAGGACAAAACTGTGTTTTTTTTTCCCTATTGCTCATAAGTTTCATAATTGTCTTTACTGCTTGTATTTTTCTGCACTACTTTATGCACAGTGATTACAGTAGTACTGGATCTAATCTTGAAGATGGTAGGCACCAGCCTGTACAACTTATTTTACTATTTGGGTACAAAAAGCAATAGACCTGCAAACTGTCTGATGGCATCAGTATTCTGTGATATTTTGTCTAGAAGGCACTGCTATTCCCTTTAACCGTGGGGGTACCCTTCATCTCACATGTCTCTAGCAAAGTCTGACCAGGGTAATCAAGGCAGCACTTTTACAGTTGAAACACTTTACCTTAAGAGACATTTAAAATGGGTAAATATAAAAAGTGTTACATTTTAAAATTCTGTACTCCAGACATTTCTAGAAAACAGTAGCTTTAAACACAATTTTCATACAAATAATCTTGGGACAACTGCTGTTCCCATGCATTGCTTTTAGGTTTTGTTGGTGGGCTACTTCGGAATTACTGAGAAAAGACAGTTGCCACACATGTAATTGCCCCTTTGAACAGGGCTTTCTCAGAGATAGCTGAAGGTAGAATTTAAGCTGTTAAAAGCTCCCTAGAAATGTCATAGGCACACAAGGAAAGAAAAAAACCCAAAGTGCTCTCTGAGGAGAACCATGTGTTAAATCTAAAATTGCATGAGTACATCTGGAGAGGTCACCGATACTGCAGCCTCCCTTCCAGGTAGCACTGCCAGCAGACCAAAGAGTGCGTCTGACTATTCCTGGAAGGGATCCCTACCCAGAACACTATGGAATGTCCATACCCACTGCTCCTGATTATCATCTCCTCGGATAATATCACTGCTTCTGTGACTCCATGTCCCTTAAATGAAGCTTTATGCTACTTTTCATGAAGGGGAAAAGTCACTTTTCTAATTAGTATACATCTTGCTAATACTTGTGAGTTGAGAGGGACAGAAAGGACCAGAAAGCCTTAAAACTATTATTAAATGCCATGTCCCAGTACTGGAAATATGGGAAATTATAAATAAAAGACTTCACCATACATTTTTGCTCAAGTAGGCTCTAACTTTGCAGAAATGCAAGAACAAAAAGTGATGTCAGACAACAAGACATTTTAACAACTCAAAACCGTCAAATATCTTGTTCATTTTCCTAGGGAAGCAACTAAAAATGATTAATGACTCAGTACAGATGAGTCTATTTAGAGTTTATTAAGTTCTCTTAACTTAGGAGAAAGCAAATAATGTCTCCACTCAAAACAACGTTGTCCTTTCCACAAGGATATGTTCCTGTTCTTGCCTTCGTGACCATTTAAAAGCTTGCTCACTTGTGACATTTCTATGACTATGATTAACTAAACACTAAGTTGAGTTCTCATTTCTAGTATAATTTTTAACTCTTCCCCCATTTCCTTGACATCCCTATTTTTAAAAATGAGGTGACAGAAAGGAAGTTTTAACTTGTGATTCATCATAAAGAGAAGTTAATTATTTTATGGATACTATTCCCCACACTCAATTATTTTTCAAGGCCTGCATTTTTATTAGGATTAAGTCAATACTAATTTTTCTTCTGATGTATTGTAGAAATCAGGTGTTCTAAGTCACTTAAGGCATGATAGAACTGCTTTGTTACAAACTCGATAATCTCTTTGCTATCCTGCACCACAGTACCCTTGCTCCAATTAGTGTGCAGCTGGGGTACTTGGAGCACATATCCCCCTGGTCTGGGATTTTTATACACATAAGCACCGATACGCAGGCAGCCACACCAAGAAATTTTACTTCTTTACAACAAAGAGACTCTTACCTTAGTACTGCTCTTTTACAATTTAATCTGTTTCTGCAGCTCAGTTTGCAATCAAGGGTTACACCACACACAGGTTGATCACTACACCCCTTGCAGGAATGCTCATTTCATCACAATCTCCCAGTGCATCCATTTAACTCACCTCCTTTGGTCCAAGGCCGGGTTACATGCCAATGGAAAGTCAAGAAAAGGAGGTACTGTTGTACCACAAGGACTGGGAGAACTGTTTGACACGCAGTTATCTCAGATAATGCCCTCACCACACTTCTAAGTTGCTTTCTCTCTCAAGTAGAATAACTGAATTTTACAAGTTTGTCTTTTTTTCTTCATCACTTACCTATCCTCTCATTGCTTTCACTGCTCTTACATGCATTCAATTTCAAACTGTCCTGCTGCCCATTCAGTTCGTATTTATTTTTCACTTTCCTGGTGACAGGATTATCTTTATACATGTCTAGCAGACATCTTTAGCTGACCTGGAAGAGTCACAGTTGTTGTCAAAATCCACTCAAAAAATTGCCAGTTTCCTCTGCCATGCACTCTGTTGCAATTCAACTAGGGTTCAGGTTACAAAGCAGAATACAATTTTTCTTGCAATTATTTTCCAGGTCAGTAATGGGGTCATCAGTAATTAAGATCTAGAATACTTTTGACCATTTCTGTTTTTATTAAAATGGCTGAACCTGACATCCTTCCATGTTCAGGTATGTTCATACATATTTAAAATCAGGAGACTAAGACTCACTACTTCTAAACCAGGTGTAAATCATAAATTTTTGCTGAGAGCCACTATGTATTGCCTTCAACCCTTCCAGTCTCCTGGAAGGAGAAAGACAGGATAGCACATCTTTAATTTCCATTCAGTGGATAAATTTTAATTAAAGTTGAAATTAAAAAAATAAAACCAGGAGTCAACTATAATAAGAGTATTTACTTCTTTTGTGAGATAAAATTAACACAATAAAAAATTGAAACATACTTTATTTTTTTAAATATACATTTTCCTATAAACACTTTGTTTATAGTGATAAGCCAATTAATGCTTAACCACCATTTAAAACATGGCAATACCAAACCATTTGGTCATTATTGCTCTGCTTTGAACTTCATGACATGAAAGGATAAACTAATTTACAGATTTGGTCAGCTGATAATATCTACCTCATCTATTTTTTGAACATGAATGAAAAATAAATCAGAATAGTACTAAAATGTAGTTATATTTCTAAAACTCAAACCACTCTTGCTGATTCATGTTGGGCATCTCACATTTTTGGCATTTGTTAGGCCAGAACAACTAATCTCATTGTATTGACAACCTATACTGTGCACCCTCAGCAAATAATTTAATTTACAGGAAAAAGAATTATTCTTTCCAATTATGAGATTAAATATCATCTTGTACTCAAAGAAATTAAAAAAGGTTTCCAGTTTTTTTGGATGGCTAATTCAACAAGGAGAAGTGCAAAGGAACAACCCCACACACCAATTCTGGGTCACACCTGTCCAGAAAGCAGCTTGGCAGGAGAGGACCTGAAGGACTCCAGGTGGTGGAGTCTGGACAGAATCCTGGGCAACTGGCTCCAGAGAGCCGTGCCCGAGCAGGGGTTTTGGAGGAGATGACATCCATGAAGTCACTTCCAACCTCAGCTATTCTGTGATTCTGCTACTATTGATTCCGAGTAAAGATGAATTTTTCATTTTCTCTGATCAGTTATTCTAAGAAACTTACAGTGGCGCGTTGCCCTCATTGTTAGGAAGCAGCATTTTATTTCCAATCTGAATATTTCAGATTTCTATTTCCAGCAGTTGGATCTTAAACTATTTTTTTTTGCACAGACACAAAGATGGGTTACTCGGGTTTCTCTCCAGGAAAAGAGAAAACTAATTAGTGTTATTACTGATTCTGAAATGCTCATATAATAAATCTGTTCCCTAACTGTGTTTGCTGGCACAGAGATGCCAGCCGCCACACCGAACAGATGAATGACCAATCATCTCTTTATTTTCTTCCTTAGAAACAGTGAAAATTACAGAGAAAATTAATGCTCTTAACTTTTTTTCCAAGGAGATTATTTTGAAATTATTCCTAAATTGAAATCATAAGCAGAAGTAATCTGAAATTGCTCCAGTTGAGCCATAAAAGAGTCCAAACAGGGATAATTTTACATCTTTCGGGTTCAGAGATGTAAAGAATGAGCCTCCCAGTGTGGTGACATTTTCCACACACTATATAAGGACTGGGGGCATCAATGGAGTGATTTCTTCCTCACTGTTATTACACTGCAACTTGTCCAGCAATTACCTCTGACGATGTACAAAGCAGAAGGATCTCACCCTCCAATATTCCTAGTAGTGGGGTTATGATGAAAAACAGTATCTAAAATACACAGAGACGAGACAGAGACAAGACGATGCCAGGTTGTAATTCACTTATGAACATTTTCTATCTGGCTCTAACTCACATTTTTTAAGGCCCACTGAAACATTGTTGAATTAAAAGCATTCTCAATAGATTCCTTTGCCATGACAACAGCTTGGAGGAGATTTCAGAACAATTTTATGATACAATTTTTGTGCTGTGCCATATTATTTTCATGCAACTGTGGAGCATGCAGACAGAAAAATATTAAAGTGCCTGCATTTTTATAGTATAGTGTGTGGAAATAACAATGACCTTTCTTTTTTGTGTTTGTCTCTGCTGCATGCCAGAAGTGACCTTGATTCTTCTCTGTAGTGTTTGATTTCAGATGTGCAGCTCCCATCATGGCCAGTTAACAAACAGCCGAAAGTTCGTAACAGAGCCAATTGTCTAAATACTTCAAACCAAATGGGTTCTTTACAAAAAACAAAGCTGTATTTAAATGCAAGTTGACAAAAAAGTCCCAAAACTATGGAACTTCTTACCTGTGAAAAGTATGAGCAATTTCCGTATGTGGCAACATAGAAGCTATTGGATCACTGCATTTATTTTTGATACTTCAAATGACAAACATTACATATATTTATGCTATGCCTCTACCTCTTTAGGAACTTACTGTAGAAATCACTTAAACTTACTGGCAGCAAGCTCTGGGCATCCTGCCTCAGACTCCTGCAAGAGAAGGGGTTGTTCCACACACATCAGTTTAGGAGCTATGACCCAACGACTTTGGGCATTTTCTGTGTTCAGTAATTGCATGATCCATTTCATACCAGGATGTCATTTTTGATCACCGAAAATACAGGAAAATAAAGCAGAGTTTGCTGGTTTTTAGACAGATGAGCACCTTGAGACAAAGCTGTGTTTTCTTTTTCTGTGCTCTGAAGTCTTCTTCTGCAACCATATGTTTGATAAACAGATGCAATGTCAGATAATTTACTCCTTAGTGCAAGAGGAGTTTTGCATACTACCCAAATTTACCCAGTGACATAGATTAGTGGGAAATCACCATGCTTTCTAATCAGAGAAAAAAAATGTTCTAAGATTACTTATTATGAGCATATTTCATCAATATTTTATTTGTGGCTCACAGCAAACTAATTCTGAGTTGCAGTATGTGCTCTTTTAAAGTTATCAGAAATACTATGAAGCTGTCAAGCTTCAATTGCTTGCTTTGAGGGAAGTGTTAAGTCACTATTTTAACTGTACTGTCAGGATACAGCCTTAGTGCATGACAAAAACAAAAAAAAAGAAAAAAACCCCACCAGATTGCAAGAGTTCATAAAACTAAGACAATAAAATTTCAGAACTCCATGGGTAGAAATAGAAGCATTCACTGTTACATACCTGTCCCCAGTTAATATAGGCCCTTAACGAGGGAATATCTGTGAGGGGCTTTTCTGGACAACCCTTGGCAAAATGGACTGGGTAACCAGGGCTGTTAGGAATATCTAAGCAGGTGCTTTCTAAAAATTATCTTAAAGAGGAAGATGACCATTAGATGGATTAAACTGAAATGGGGAGTTAAAGGGACTTTTAAAACAAAAAAGGCATCAGCTTTAAAGGAGTGTAAAACGAAATTGGAAAAAGGCACTCTCTATCTAATTTAGGTTCAGGTATTCAAGTGGATATGATTTTTCTCTAAGGGTCTTCAAAGAGACATACAATTTAACCTTACCTAAGATACTTTTGCTTTCTGTCTTGACAAAAGGTGCCCATAGGACTGAAACTCAAGTAGGGTACATGTAAAACTCGACTCGGTTTTCACATAAGGTTAGGTGAAATAAATGAAGGTCTTAATGTAGAGAACATCTAAAATAATTCTAATCCTACAATGTTATCCAGTGGGAAGTTGCCCAATATTTTCAACAGCTTCTGATTTTAGTGAAATTGTTGGCTTCAATTTTAATGGAAGGCTTTATTTTTGAGGCATTTGCTTTCAGAGAGCAACTGAAAAGACATCAACAATTGACAAATTGACAAATATAAAAATTGTGTGTAGAGTCTTCTGATGAACACTTTCACAGACAAAGACAAATGTGTTACCTTTGATGTGGTACCTGCTCTCTCGCCTCGTACATTTCAGTCTGTATATCAGAATTTCACAAGGATATTGTTAAGTCCTGAGACAGTAGAGATCTTTCTCAGAAAACCTGACAGGCTCTTAATTATATATGTCCTGGAGGACATTGGTGCAATACCAATTTAGTTTCCTTGGTTACTAACTCATGTAATCATAATGTATATATTTTACCACAGCCTTATTGTGACATGCCAAAGAAAGCATGTCATTATTCAGGCTGGCAAACACTTAATTAAAAACAGCTGTACATAACTTTAGATTATTTAAATTATGTCAAGCATTCTCTTTTCATTTGACTCAAAGAAAATGGCAGCAGTAAATCAGGGTATGCACAGGAACTAAATCAGGATTATATTAATTATACTTTTGGCAGTGTAATCTTTATCATCAGCTGTATACAGTGGAGTTCAGAAGATGTAATAAATATCAATGTCTTGTTATGAGTACTGTATGAACACAAAAGAGATTCAGTTGGACAGTTCAGAAGCAGCTTGAGAGATCCTTTACGTCTTCACTAGGAGAGAAAAAAAGTGTCTCAGAGTCGTAGCTGAAATATTTGCAGTCTCAGGCTTTCATTAGCATACAATGAGATCCTTAACTCAGCTTTTTCCCCTGTTCTTTTCTACCTCACGGTAAAAGGATGACAATTTCTTTTTACTTGAATATGACAAATAGATTTTGTCAATGTCTCTTTAGCTATAGGGTCTTTTCTGACATCCAAAATGGATGTCTCTGCAAAGAGCGTATCTCAGAAAAGCCAGACTTAAAGGGAGAGTTTACCTTGGGTTTTATAGCTTTGTGACTTTATCACATTTGGGGAGCTGTGAAGAAATGTAAAATAAGTTAAGGGTTAAGTATGATCCATGGAGTTTGAGTGGATGTGTGTGAGAGCAGACAAACTCCATTAATTACTACTGCAGGCACTTTCACTTTCCATTGAACAAGAGTCAACGGAAAACAGCACTAGTGATGATAGCATTTTCCATTTTTTTACACCTCATTTGGGGCAGGGAAGTGGTGGCGAGTTGTTCAGCTGTTGAGGAATTAGCCACAAAATAGCTCCATCTGCTCTCATCTACATTTTGTAGTGCTGAATGCAGTTCAGTCCTTGCCTGTTTTTTAACACCAGCTCTGTTCATTTTCCAAAGGTTTCCTTCAGCCCCCTTTGGAATTAACTTAGAAACAGTTGGAGATCACTCCCATAATATATACAAAAGGTTCCATTTAAAATTTTGAACCTTTTTTGAATGCAAAAATCACTACAAGTAAGTTACCACTGGGACCCCATTGCTGCAGGGTTTCTTTTGCGTGTCCAACCTCACCTTGGAGAAACATGTCCTGAAGAAGAATCAATTGTAATGCAGCTTCCTTCATATATACTTCAATGTGAATTAAGTTTCCTTGATAATTTGGCGTATAAAAGATTTTAACATTTGAATAAACTACCTTTGTCAAATATTTTAAAATACCAGTTGAAGGAAAAGATAAAAATTTACAAAGGAAAAGTGAAATCAGCATCATTAATGCAAGAGGCGAATTAACAGAACAGCGACTCTGGGGGGGAACTCCGACTTTATGTACCTAGACATCTGTGTTTAAAATGCTTATTTGGCCTCTGTGTGTAAATGTTGAAAAGAAAAGAACATTTTTTTCCCAGGGTAGATGTCAGAATAGATCAAATGCATGGCTTGGAATACACTCAGAAATAGATCAAAGCAAAACCACAGCTCTACAGTTGTGCAGCCTTGTTGGCCACAAGTGAGACCGAAGCAACATTAGGGCTCCCATCACTATTTAATGGGATGTGACCAAAGAACTATTTTGGTACTGACGGAAGCAGTGCTCACTGAGAGATCTGGAATCCCAAAATGATGTTCTGAGGGAAAGGATTATTATGGCAGTGGTAAGTAAAATACAAAGAATGAAAAGTCCTAGTAGTGCCTGATATGTAAACTAATGACACTAACAAGGCAGGCTGTGAACAGGGTATTCATGACAAGTTCAAAGCCAGTAATAAATAAATTCCATGTATATTAACATTTACATAGATGAGAAGTTCTTGTGAGGAAATACACTCATTAGATGTTTGCATCATCTTAGCTGTGTGGTTTGGAACAAAATTTTTATTACCTAAAAAGACTAGTTCCTCTGGTGAGGTGTAGAAACAGGTCAATGTGACATGCTTATACCAGGTGGAAAATACAGTAGCTTTTAGCCCTGCTTGTATTGAGGTGATTATACTGTGGCTTAGATTGGATGTTCCTTAAAGCAATGAAAGGATGATTTGGGGCTCCTTCAGGAATGAGGAAAAGTCTTGATGGAGAGTGAGAAGCACATAAGGGATATGAGAAAATAATAATATGTAGGTTCCAGTCTAGAACGTGAGAAGGGAGATTACACTTCTCTTCTGGTGCATAAATGTAGATCTATAATGATAGCAGCTGTCACTGCCATTGGTGGGTGATAACAGAGTCAGATAGTTTGGAAATTCCTACCTAACTCATTGAGCATCTTTCTGAATCTGTTTGAAAGACACACATGGTTTAAAGACCATTAGAAGGCCCCCTGGATAGCTTTTTAAGAGATTTTAAATGCTTTCCTTTGGAAGATTTCTCATAAATCAGGCA
Organism: Pachycephala philippinensis; assembly: GCA_013397055.1. Lineage (NCBI taxonomy): Eukaryota > Metazoa > Chordata > Aves > Passeriformes > Pachycephala > Pachycephala philippinensis. The sequence goes on along the minus strand of VWZT01011297.1, from coordinate 534,167 downwards.
TTATTTTTGAGAATTTCCTGTAATAATTGAGCAATTCTAAAATCTCAAATCAGAAAAACACCTCAAGCATCAATCACTATGAAAGCTAAAATGAGAATAAATAAGTGTGACACTGCTGACTTTCTAGAGTGGTTTTCTTGGTAAAACTCTATGATGCCACAATACATCCAAAACTTACTATTCAAAGACACATAACTTTAACAGAAAGGTTGAATGTGCACAGTTGGAATTCAGAAGCAATGCTGGCACTTTCTCATAATAGAGAATGTAAAATTTCCTGTGAATAGATTCTGCAGTCAAGGCCCTTTCTTCATGTTTCTGGGAGTTTTTTTGCACTTAAGAGAAGGGGTTAGCATCCACTTTGTGCCAATGTAAAGTCTTCCCAAAAGTGCTGAAGAGAAATTAATGTTTTTGATGGCAGGTAACAATGTAACCAATAGAGAAATAATTTTTTTCGATAAATATAAAACCCCAAGGCTTTTAATTTTCAATAACCAGAAATACAGTTACAGAGTTTGAAATGAACAAGTTTTACTACTGACCATTCCATACAGACAAGGAAAGTAATTATATTGGGTGATGTACACCCTGTGGATGACGCTGATGACCTAAATAGCCTTAAAATACTGTGTCACCCCATCCATCAGTTACTCCTAAAGAGAATCACTACTTTAAATTCTCTCTTGAGACTTTTGCATCTGAAACTCTAGGAGCAGACACCTAATTCAATACTGTCAATCAAAAATTACTTACTGCTCTTGTGTTCTGGGTAAAAAGGTTTCTATTCAAAACAAACAAACAAAAAAAAAAGCTTCATGCTATTACACTCTCAAGGTACTTATCTTTTTTATCATTATATTGATAAATTTTTGTTTTCTTTGTTGGCTATGACAGTCTTTGTGCAAACAACCTTTTGGAGGTTTGAGCATATTTATGCAATGTATTTGATGACTGCAGTCACATTCCTTTTCCTGTACATGGTTTGTTTTACACAGAATATGTGTTTGAAGCTACTTCTGTTTTGCAAAATGTCTCTTTCCTTGAGGATAGTTGGTGCATTGGGTGGGTGACCTTCTGCCCTTCTGTACTGATGAGATGACATTAAATAGCAGACGTGTTGTATTATCTGCTTTGTAGAGATCGTTTCTCATAAATAAAAAAAATAATTAACTTGTACAGTTATGTTCTTAATTAATTTAGACACACACACATGAGAAAGTGGGAGGGGAATAGAATAAACATAATTTCTCCTCTGGTGTCAGGAAAGATTTAACNCTTTTTTTGGCCTTTTTTTTTTGTGGGTTTTTTTTTGTTTGTTTGTTTTTTTTTTTTGAATCAAACTCTGCCACACAAACTACCCTTCAGATTTGGATTGACAAATATTTGTCTTCTTCTGCAAAGGCCCTTCTTCACTAGAAACAGCTAATGTGAGAAATAACAGGTATTTGTGTTTATGAATTCTCTCTCATTCTAGAACATGCCTTTCACTCCATTCTCTTGATTTGTTATATTTTTACTCATGCTTTTAAATCAACAACAGCCTTTAAATAACTGCTTGCATGTGACTTTCTACATGGGGATCCTTTATGGAGCAATGAACTGCTAAAAATCTAATGGACAGCAAAATAAAAAAGTCACCATGTTCTGAAATGAAAGCTTCAGAGAAAACAGTCCCATTTATCCTTTCATTTCTCACTGAGTATCCCACTGATTACCCTAACCTGAAGAGGTCCCTATTTTTAATAGGAACTGCTAAAACATAAATGTAGATACATCTGCATATTCCTTCCTCCATTTCTCACTTATATTACACACACACACAAAATTACAGTACTGACTACCCTGAAAATAATTGACCATAATTCTCTATACATATCATATCAGCAAAAAACACTCAGCTCACAGAGATACTTACACCTCTGATAGTATAATAATGGCTTTATATCATGGATTAGCATCAGCACTGTTTTGTTGGCTGGCATGAACTGATGACAATCACAAAACAGTGAATTAGATCTGAGAAAAAGCTTTTTTTTTAAGAAGAGAGGAGAAATCTTTCACTGTTCCTCGGAGTTTGCATAGTTAAAATTCTATCTTTATAGTGTTAAAATATCAATAGAATTTTCTATATCCAGGTTTAAACAAAAAAAAAAGGCAGTTTCTTTCTTGGAGTATATAGAGATATATATTTTTAGTAACTAACTTCAATAACCCATGACTTCACTGGCACTGAAGCATACACTGACATGCTTTGCTAATCTGGACTAAAACATAAACTCATATCAAGAATATCCTGTCAATGGGGCTGTGGCACAGAAACACATCACTGAATGTGAATGGCTGTGTCACACACAGGACAGGAACAATTAGCTAGAAAGATCTTCCTTCCATCATCAAGTTCAGTTTACAGTCCCAGGGAAAATATGAGCTTGCCTCATTCATATATTTAAAATTAGTTTCAATTTGCTCCCTTAAAACCAAAACCCATCAGATTTTCAAAAGTGTCATTAATTTCCAGTCTTAATAGAATCATATTCAGGTTTTATCCATTTCTTTAACTTCTTCTATCTTAAAAATTTCTTTTTATCACTCTGGTATTAATTCCCGAGTCTTTCTATAGAGGGTGAATAAAACTCCTCTTATGTATTGATCTTTACTTTGCTAAACTAATTAGGCAAAGCTATTTCCATAAGACAAACACTTTGCTCTGCTGAGCAGCTTTGTATGTCTTCTAAGTGCTTCTTCCAATTTTACATTCCTCTTGAACATGCAAAATATTACAAAAAATTTCAGATGAGGTCTTGTCAAACTACTATATAGCAGTTTTACTCTTTCTCATCTCTCCATACCAAACATCACAATGAATTACAAACGGATTAATTTTGTGGTGCACTTCCTCAGCTGATAAAATCAATAATTCCATCAAAGAACTATCAGATTAGCTTGACCTTTTAAACTTTTTTGCTGTATTTTGTCTCATTTTCTATTAATCTCTCTCACTTTCCTTTGTCAACACTTAAAAATTATTTTAAGTTTTGCTTTCTAAAGAGGTGAGCAAATAAATAAATAGTCTCCTGAAAGGTGTTTTTCTCCTAAAATGAGCGATATTTGCTATTATTAGTGTTACTTTTGATGTTATAAATGAACTAAACATTCTGGATGTCAAATTTGCAATTTCATATTTCAGTTCTACAGATATTCTGTTATGGAGGTAATCTGCTCCCCTACACCCCAAGTCAAGTGCTTGGTTTTGCCCATATCTCAGATGCAATAAGGGTTTTTTATTAAAAAACAAAACCAAAGCCACACACAAAACCCAACCAACCAAGCAAAAACCCATAAAAACAAAACCGCCCAAATTTACACATTTCCTCATTAGTAATTTTTCCTCTATGTCTTGGTTCTAAATGATCCTGACTGATTTTTTTTTGTCTGGAGTACAGCAAATCCTAATCACCTCCTCCTAATGAACTGCCTCTCTTTGTTCCTTATTCAATTTCTGTTTAGGTGGTGAAATAATTAATTTTTTTGCTTTGTTCTCTGGAGGTCTAATTCATCTTTATTTTTCCCAGTCTTACTTTACAACCTAGAACAGAGCTTACTTTCTTGTCCAATAAATCTTTGCTATTCCTTGTAGATTCTTCACTTACTATTAACCTTTTTTTTTTTTTTTTTTTTTTTTTTTTTTTTTTTTTTTTTTTTTTTTTTTTTTTATATTTTTTTTTTTTTTTTTTTTTTTTTTTTTTTTTTTTTTTTGGTAGTTAAACATTGAATCTCTTTTTGATTTTCTTTTCCTTTTGCCTGGAAGAAAATTCTGCATGGCTTTACATATTCATCTTACAGAAGCTTGAACCCCCTGGGTATGAAATTTCCCAAGTTAACTGACTTAATACAGCTCCTTACTTTTTCCAGAAAGAACATCTTTGAATAAAACCTGTAAATAATAAAAGCACACACTTTTATGTGTGAACATACATGACTTGTTTCTGTGCTTATTTGTCAAAGTATCCTTCAGCCTGGCTTTGCTTTCTTGTTTCTTGTTTGCATCAACCTGTTTTAGCTTTATTTGTGTTCAGTTCAGTCATGCACTCTTACCTTCCCTTATCAAAGGAGAAAATAAAATTGGAAAATTCACATATATGTGGTACTCCATTGAAATGATACTTCATATTTTCCTTAGCTGTTACTTTCTCCTAGTGTATAAATGTGTAATTGAGGGCCTTGGTATCTCAGTCACTAACTGAGTTATCTATAATGCTTTTTGTGCCATAGCCCAACTGAAGATATTTTTATCTACAGAGTAAGCATTATTTTTCAACACAAATTACCAAAAAGAAACAGGAATACTTTTTTGTTCATATAAATTGTGCTTGAATGGGCAAGTGACAATGACTGGATACTTCATAAAACATTTCTCAGGGCAAGGAACACACAATGAATCCATAACACTTCTAACAATTCCGTCAACCTCTGTTTACATATTTAAAATTATATGCAAGAACTTAAATGAATAATAATCAGAGATACTCACAGCTGAAGCAGAAATCCACTAAGGCCTATAATAAACTTACAATCACCAAATTTCATTTCAAATCTTTAACTCAGGTAAGTTAAGAAATAAGAACTGGACCTTGGTCAAATATACTGCAGAGCTTCCATTTAACTGAACTTCTATGTGCCGAAACTAATATTGAGCTATGGATTATTCATGGATGTAGACCTGTATTGATAGCAAATCTAACAATTTTGATTTATTTTTCTTTTTGTCTTTTTTTTTCCAGCATGTTTCCATGAAAAATAATCAAAATCAACTACCTAAGGCCTGAAATACCTTCTGCCCTAAGACTGTCTTCATGGTGTAAGACTGCCATGAAGTTGAGATTACTCATATAAGGAATGTTTTAGCAATTTTCTCAAAAAATGTTCTCCCTCTTGAAAGATATGAAATCATATGTTTATTAGCCATAACCATTAAAGTAAAAATCATGTTTTTAATTCAAAAAGAATAAAAAATACCAGTCCTCCCACAATACTGTGAAGTCTTACAAATTTAGGGTTTAACAAAAACACCCTGCTCAAGGATTATAGTGCATATGCATTGTGACACATATTAAAACACATAGCAAGAAATTACTACAGAGAGAGGGCAGAAACAAAACCTAAAACAACTCGGTGTCATAATATGTCATTATCTGAAATCTACCTGGAGATGTTTTGGTTTCTTTTTCAGATATGAGTGATTTTTTAGACTTTGATTTTTACATTACTAACTAAATATATTTTACTTGATAGTATGTTCCATTTCACACTACACTTGGGGATATGAAATAATTTAACGAGTCTTCATTAACCTGCCTTCACAAGAAACTTACAAAGGCTGATATTTCTCTTGGTTTGTATATGAAAAAAATTATTTTGCAGCAAAAGCTTAGTGACTTTATTAAGGTTGCACAGGAAGAAAGAGACGTGCTAAAATGAAAGCAAATACTTTTAAACCCTAAATAACTTTCCCTTCTAACTATAGGATGACCTTAATTTCCTACAGCACATATCTCTAGATTCAGCACAAAATTCTTGGTCAAATTTGTGTTTCATTTTTGGCATTTGAAATCAGCATGTTTCAATTTGCTCCTACCTTAACTCTCTTACTTGCAGTAAACTGATGCTTTCATCTTCCCAATAACAGAAACCACCAGATTCATGATCACTTATTTGCATTTAAATTAAATTAAATTAAACATGTTTAAATCATTTCATATTCATTAATTTGCACACCCTTGGTACAACAGAGTCATTCTGTGACAAAAATGAACATAAAAATACCTTTTCAAGAACATTCTTCTATTGGGTCTTCTGACATGTCATTAACAGGAAGCTGTTCCAGCTCCTGGCTAAAACTTGTGCAGGCGAGATTAAAAATACTTACTGAAAAAATCAAAAAAAAACAAAAGCAAGAAACTATACACATGCACATTCTTATTTTGCTCAAAAGCTCATTCTTTGAGTCAAGAAAAATAGAGACACATATATTAGAACCAAAGGTAAATGCCAACAAATGAATAAGATTCAAGACTAATTTTGTTGTGAATATTTAGCTAATCTAGAAAGTTTTAAGCCTCTAAAGATACAATAAACTAAATATAGAGTTTTTTTTTTTTTGTAGCAGCAGTCTTCTTTACTGCAGCAATTTGGTCAAAACCATCTTATTTCTCATAAGGGACATCTCCTATTTCCCACTTCTTTCCCTCCTACAGACTTTGGAGTTCCTGATTCCTCACCAGAGCCATGTGGAACCAGGACGTGTCTGAGCACCTCTGACTGTAAATCCATGGACACTTCTTGGTAAAGGACACTGCAGTACTGCTGTGTGGCGAAAACTCCTCGCAAGCTCAGTTCACACTATCATTTAAACAAAAACATCTCTCATTTTAAAAAGGATATCATTGCAATGTATTTCTGAGCTACCCCAGCACTCTCAATGCATCTCAAATGCTTCTGAGTTTAAGAGAACCCTGGAGAAATGTTTGGGTTTAAAAGAGCATAATCCACATCAACTGACATTAAAAAATATTAATTATTTTTCTTCTCCTTTAACATGGCTCCACTGTATTTTTTTAAAGAATGCTACTGACTTTGCCAGTCCATACCTAAATGCCTGCTTGGCACAGAGATCAGGAACTAGTTCTCTCACATGTTATTAATTATTTCATGACTCACATAAGCTTTACACAACTGCTGTAAATAAACAACATAATCTCAGTTTTACGAACACTGGGCTAGATATGCTCTAAGCAAGCCTTTATTTTTTCAGAATTTTTATTTATCTTTGTTTTCTGTATCACTCAAGGTTTCTAGCTGCAACTGCCAACACGTATTTTATTACTTTTCTTTCCCCCAACAACATCAGAATGATTGCAAAAAACTCTCTAATGATTTGAAAAGAAGTGTAAATTTATGGGAAGAAAGTCTCCCTGAGAATGCCAACTAAACTTTTTCTTTTAATATTTAAAGCAATACTGGGTTCTCTATTAAGAAATTGTTTCAGTCTTCACACTTACTGAGGGCTGTAGTTATTTTACATTAAAGCTTGAAAACTTCTCTTTTTCCCAGACTACTGGCAACTTTAGTGTTGCCAGTTCCATAAACAGAAACAAAGTAAGATAAAAATCTAACTTTTTTTTAAACCCCCCTTAAAATGTTATTATCTCCTGCAAGGAAAAAAAAATTAAGAAATGTTTTATGACTATTTCTATACTGTAACTTACGACACAAGAAAATTACTACACTTATAAACCATAGCACTAAAAATTAGAAAATGTCATAGTTCAGCAGTTTTAATTCATGTCCTTTCTTGTTTCTATTATAATGAAATCTTTAATAATCCTGTCACACATTACTTTCCCCACAGGTTTGCCACTTCAGTCAGTCTTGTAAAAAATATAACCTCCTATTTTCATTTACCTCAGAGAACCTCGTGCCCCCCTTGTCCATCTTCCATGCTGCTGTCTCTGAACCCATGATCACTCTGCAGCCTCATCTCACACATTCCTAGTTCTTAGTCCTTCTGCAGAAAACCAGCAGGAACGAGTGCAACTGCAGGCTCACCCTGCCTGCAGCCTGGGGAGGTACCTGGAGGGTGTTGGAACGGCACCAGAGCTCACACACAACCTGAGCAGGGCTGCACTGCCCTGGCTGATGCCTGCCCTGGTGCTGCAGCCTCCCAGAGCACCCACTAGATCTCATCCAGCCAGTCCTTCCAAGAGGAAACTTATGTCTTATCAACAGAGCTGCACGTCAGGCACTACTTGGGCAGCTGCTGTCCCTCAGTAAGATTTCTGATTTTCCTGCAATCCCTATCCTGAGCTGGGCCAGGCTGTGGACATCTGTTTCCTTTTGAGGATACAGCAGTGTGCCCAGGTGGTGAAGAAGGCCAATGGCATCCTGGCTTGTGACTGGAATAGTGTGACCTGCAGGAGCAGGGCAATGATTGTCCCCTTGTACTCGGCACTGGCATGTCCAGAGAAGGGCAATGGAGCTGGTGAAGGATCTGGAGCACAGGTCTGATAAGGAGTGGCTGAGAGGACTGGGGTTGTTCAGCCTGGAGAAAAGGAGGCTCAGGGGTGACCTCATTGCTTTCTAAAATTCCCTGAAAGGAAGCTGTAGCAAGATGGGGGTCAGTCTCTTCTCCCAGCTAACAAGCGACAGGATGAAAGGAAATGGCCTCAAGTTGTGCCAAGAGAGGCTTAGATTAGATACTAGAAAAAATTTCTTCATGGAGAAGCATTGGAACAGGCTGTACAGGAAGCTGGTGGAGTCACCTTCCCTGGAAGTGTACCAAAAAGATGTGGACATGGCACCTGAAGACATGGTTTAGTGGTGAACGTGGTGGCAGTGCTGGGTCGATGACTGGACTTGATCTTAAAGGTCTTTTTCAACCTTGAAGATTCTGTTTTGAAGTCTTTCTGCTGTATCTGCCCTACTCCTTCGGATTGTTTAATGTCATCTTCCCTTGTGCCATCTACACCCAAGCCATACACCAACTCCATTCACCACCTTCCTGGATTGCTCCTCTCACAATCTTTTCTGTGCCCCTTAACCTGTCATACTCATCCTACCGACTGCAAGAGCCACACTGCAACTATTTTCTACCTCTCAGGTCCTTTTCAGTCTGAAAGATATAGTTCAACCTTTCCTCTCACCAAAAGGCTGTTTACACAGCTATTTACTCCAGAAGGAGATCAGATTTCAGTTGTCGAATCTCATTTCTGTTATCTCATCATCCGTCACTGCCAACTTTTTTTGTTTCTTTCCATTCTCTTTTTCTCTGCCTCTGTTCTAAGTTTTCTTTACCAAACTGTGGACCCGGCTCACTCTCACCTCTTTCTTTTGACCTTGCTTGTGCTGTTGTGAAAATACCTGGAAAAGCCTGAATTCCTTCTCTACAAAAGTCACTCCTAGTCCAAAAATTGTCACTGCAGTAATTGAATCCTGTGACTTACATTTGCTCCTCAAAAAGTCTTCCTTTATCACGGATTTCTTCAGAGGAATGGGAAGATAAAACGTGATCTTGCTCCTCTTGTCATAAAAAAGTACTGTCTCACTCCAGTATCTACTTTCTTTCAAGGAAATAAATACCTCTTGCCTATGGGAACAGTGCTACCCCAGGGTCTTACTGCCCTGCTTCTGTTTTCAGAAGCACATGTGAGCTAAAATAGCCACATCGAAATGATGTTTATGAAAATGAGACCACACAGAATTGCAGTTTTCCATATTGCCCCTAATTGTGATCAGGGCACCTGGGTTTAGCTGTGAAGCCTGCACCAATTTTGCAAAGGGAAGAATAGGTAGATCCTCAATTACAGCTGCACTCAGGCATGGTATTGCTTATAATAGTGCTTAAGCCACAACATGACATTTATTCTCAGAGGTAAAGGTTAAAGAAATAAATGAGGAGAAGTGACAGAAACAACCTTGGCAAAGGTGTCCCTTCCTAGGCAGCAATTACGACAATCTTCACTATGCTGCAAAATTAGCCTGCAAAAGTGAATTATTTCAAAAACATAAAAATGAATGAAAACAGTTCTCTTAATTTAAACCTGAGCATGAGCATTGGGTTTTGGGCTTTTCTTGTTTGTTTTTAAAATATGCAAATGACAATAACAGCACATTATTTAAAGAAAACAATAAAGCTGCTCCTGCTTTTCAGATTTGCAACCTTTTACAGTTCCATGATTAAAATTTTAGCTAATTTCTTTTGTAATTCAGGAGAACAAAGCAATTTACAAGTCTCTACAGAAAAATGCTACAAAACTTCCAATTTAATTATTTTGATATTGCAGGAACATATTTAGCTCAACAATGAACAAAGCTATTTGTGCCAATCTCCATCAGTAACACCCAGAGAGCTGTTAGCATTCGGTAATCATTTGGAAAAGGAACTTGATGTTTCCTGGCTATCATAACAAGGTTAAAGCCTGAAACTGTGCTAATTTCTGAAAATCCCCAACAGTAATGAAGCTATACTGACTGACTTCAGTGGAGAAATTGCTGCTGGTGTGTATTCAGACAAATGGAAGCTCTTAAGAGTACTTAAAATTCATTGTACAGAGTAAGTTGCAAAAGAGGATGAGGAGAGTTCTACCTACAGACCTAATTCAGCTGTTACATCAGTAAGGAACTGAACTTTTGACACTCCCAAGTCCTCTGTTCCACCAAAGTCCTTGTGAGCACTACGCTTTAGACCTTGATCTTACAAGGTGCTGTGTGTGGCCCACCAAGGATGTGTGGATCCTCTCACATCTGCAATCCATGCAGGCATTGCATTCCCTCAACACGCATGAATACAACAACTGCATAACTGCAGGCAGTAGGGAACAGCATATATCATAATTAATATAACATTTTCATTGATTGAAGCACCAGGGGATAAATAGAAAATTCAGCCTTTTTAAAGAGAAAAAAGAATTGTTATGCATGCTTTAGTTGTCATACACTGAATTTTCATTTGAATAATACAATTTAGGAGAAAAAAATAAAACAGATGAAACTGAAAAGAAAATTAAAAAGTTAAGAAGGGGTTTATCTGATTGCCAAGCCCTTTTCTTTGCATTCATGTAAAATAGGCTGCTTCCTCAAATCACCAAACAGCTCTAATAACAATTATTTTTACTTTCCTGGCATTACTCATCTGAAATATCTTACAGGATCCTGACCCATTATTGAAGTGTTCTGCATGAACAATACATGAAAGCAGGATTCTGCATTCTACCCAATCAACAGTAATATTGCACATTACTGGATACAATGACATTCAGACAATCAAATCCTTGCCTCTGTGGACGGCAAACAAGCTCAAATTCTTAGCAGAGTGATATTGGTGCTCATGCTGCCTGCAGAGAAGGAAGAGGCAAGTCAAGCTCATGTACTTCTGGCCTTGACGAGGGAACCCATGAAGTTAGAGCAGACTGATCATTGATGCTCATCTCTCCCCTGTGCTACTGCAGAACTCATTGTGGAGCTGGGGGTAAGGGGCAGGTGAGGGTGAACCCCTTACTGCTACTCTCTTCCACACTATAGGGCTGTGACTGTTTTCTTCCGCTCAAGCTTTTTAGTGACACAGAAGGAGGAGTAGTATACGGCCCAGATTTAACAAAGTAGCTGGAGAATTCTGAATCTAAGAAGGACAAAGAGAACATAACCAAAAACTCTGATTGCTAGTATTTAATTAATACTACACAGAAATTGAAAAAAAACCAAGAACAAAAGCAAAAAAAACCCGAAGCCATACCAAAACAGACAACCACAAAAACACAAGCCCTAACAACTAAACAGATAAACACAAAAAAAAAAAAAAACCACCACCACACCCAAAGCCACAAAACCACTTCAAAAAACCTATATGTGTGCTAAGGAATGTATATTACATATCGCCCTGATATAATAGTGCAAAATAATATTTGCCAAGATGATGTGGTATTCTTCAACTTCCAGAAGTGAAAACTGGGCTGTATCATTCAGAATCAGTTTTCCTATCTTAAACTTGGAAGCACATGTCATTGGTAAATAAGCTTGGAAGTACACTTCTGTAAGAGATGGATGGAGTAGCAGGGACAAACTAATGGAACATTTAATCACATCATATGTTTTTATAAGTGGAGACGTAGGGAAAGAAATCCATTCCCACCAGCCTAGAGGGTCACTATTTTCTATTCATCTCCATCTGTTTTTTCTAGGATAGACACAACCATCACCCTGAAATGCTTAGGACTGTGCATTGCTGATGAGGACACTCCATACTGGCCAAGGAAATCGTGTTCCCACATTTTCTGTGATGTGTCTTTGGGGTATGAAAGGAGAATTGGGATATGAAGGGAGACTACAGCACCATATGGAGGACTGCACGGAGACAGATTTCTCTGTCTGTCACATGCTGCAGTACTGCACAATACTGTCTGAACAGCGACAGTACACAACCATGGGGAACAGAGCAGCTCTGCACAGTGAGGTACCTACATGGTTTGAACCTAAAAAACCAGACCAACCCATTTTAAATGTTCCTCTCTCTTGCTAAAACCCCCCTTCTCTCCTCTTTCTGCACCGATATGCTTCTAAATTAGAAGCAGTTTCTGTGAACCCATTTAAAACACTTCTGCTGGACCACATAACAGGAAGAAAAGATATTTTCAATCTTGTGCCAGGACCTGAACCAGAATAAAAATGGAGTGGAAGAACACAGAGTGAGAGCAATACAGAGCCTCCTGTGTATGACTTCTGGAATAATCATATTGAATCTAGTTTCCATAACTACTCATTGTTTTCTTATTTCTGTGTACTCTTACATCCTTATTAATCCTTCTGTCCAGGAACGTGATGTGCTTTGTGCTTGAGTTTAATGGACCTGAAGACATTAATTTGTTCAAGCTTTAGCTTTGAAGGATTGTTAGTGTTGAGCAGATCACATCTTTATAGCTCCTACATGGAATCACATGATGAAAGAAAATTAAGCTGCTCTAAACCTCACAGCATTGTCTGGGGAAGAGGTGCATTATTTTCTAACCTGCAGAAAAGTAAGGCCTGCAATAATTTAACAAAATTCTACAAAGTACATAGAGAATGAAATTAATTCTCACTTCAACTGAATGAAAGTTCATGATGATATTTCACTTGAACAGTAAAAACTGTGCTCAAAGTTATGACTGTTCCTCTGTACACTTCCTACGTAATTTTCCTTATGCTCTTACCCAGTGGGTTAAAAGCATCCCTCAAGTGACTTCCAGTTTATTTTCACTGCTTAAGCCAAGCTAAGTTGGTATTTTTCTTCCTTCCCTTAAGATTGGTCAGAGCAGAAATGGGTAAATAAATAGTAATCACATCAGAAAATACTCCAAGAAATGAAATACAAAGCCTTTATTTTGAACTGCATGTATATTTTTAACTGGATTTAAGATGATCTTCAGTCTAAAACAATGATCTGGTTTCAGACTGAGTATTAATAAAAAACCAGCAAACTGTAGAAAGTTTTCAATTTCTCACACAATTGTTTATAAATTTACCTTTTACAGTTACCTTTGGTATTCCCTCCACCACCCAGAGGGCTTCAGAGATGAGTGCCTCATGGTCTAATACTGTGTCATGCACCCTGTGATCTGTGAGGTGTCACTCCATGGGAGGATAGGAGGTGCATTTTTTGCTCAGAGCTTACTGTCTCTCCAAATCCATCATCATCCTTTAAAATTCTTTAAACTTCTGCCTAGTCTTTGGTAACTGTTTATGAGCATGGACATTTCCAAAGCAGAGAAAAAAACCCAGCTATTGCACTTTATATTGCAGTTTATGACATAATGTGTCCTTAACAATGACAACAATGCCGTGATCCTCAGGAAGCTCTTGCCCAAGTTGGGAAAAGGTTCTGCCTTCCTGTGAGGGCATGACCTGGCCTCTGGCCATAATGCAGTTAAACACACGCCCTCAGCAACCCTCTGTGTTTTCAGACTCAGGGAAAATTACCATTAGAAGGGTGCAGTGACTAAGGAGCTGACACTGAACTTTGCATCAACCAGGAGCCCGGGTCCCTTTCTGTGGCACTGCCTTCCAGCATCTCATTCCCCAGTCTGTCTGTGCATCCAGGGTTACCCTATCCCAGGTGCAGAACCTGGCACTTTCCCTTGTTGAACAAACCCTTCTGCTCTGCTTTTCAACTTTCCTTTACGTTCATCTTTCAAGCTTCCTTGTTTTTTAGAAGAGAGAACTTAAATCTGTAACCTTTTTCTTTTTAAAAAACAAACCTTTAATCTTTATTCAGAATTCTCCTTTATGATGTTAATGGAGGATTATACAAGAACTAACATTTTCTCATGTTTATTATTGTTGCTCAAATCTTACGCATTTAAAAAAGAGGGACAAAGAGAGACAATATAATTGCATCTTGCAAAAGCCTTCTCTTTTCATTTAGACTTTACTGCTTTTTCAGAATGTAAAAGAATTTCAATAAAGTAGGAATTACTTATCAAAAATAAATTTTTCTAAACTTAGAGCTTGGTTACTTTGCTCAACTGTGTAGGGAAAAATGCTCTTAGAAACACAGTGCCACGTGAACTTCTAATATCGTTTTTAAATGTGTAAGCTAGTTTCCACTAGCAAGGTCACCACTGAATTCCCCAGATTTCCTGGGGTTTTTTCCACTTCATTTCTCCAGTTCAGACTGAAGAGTCCTGATCCAGGACAGAAATTATCTTGTATCTTACTCAGAAGATTCGGAAATTTAAAACTCTCTGCAAAAACGCACCAGACGTACCAGAGTTAGGAGATGCAAATTGAAGATAACGACAGGAAAGGAGTAATTAGATGCTCTCTTTTTGAGAAGATGATGAAAGAAAGGATTTTCTCCAAAACTCATCCCTTTCTTCCAGGATGTTGCATTATAAAGTACAAAAACACAACAACAACTATTCTCTGACAGTTTACAATCCAGATTATTAAATTGTTTCTGGCTCCAAGTGCAATGTTTCTGAGTCAGTACAATTTTAACCATGTGTTTAAATAGTAGTTTAAATAGTTGGTGCCCAACTCTTAATATGAGTACAGATGCATTTGCTCTGTAGATAAAAGTGACTGATGATCTCATGCCAAGTTTTGAATCTTTATAGGAAATAATCATGATTTTTGAAGCACACAAAGAAAAACTAAAGATTAGATAATATATATATTACAGCTAGCCTCATTCTACATGATACACAAGGGGGAATAATCTTTGTCTTTGGTAATTGATGGGGAACTTTACATTTCACATATTCCTTGAATGAAACCCTGAATAGTAGAATGACTCACTACTCAGCTGTACCTTTCACCACGTCCTCACAGGACTCAGAAGAGAGAGAAATATGAAACCAGCTTGATTTTTGTCCTATTCTTGAGAAGGTAGCTGTCCTTTATCTAGAGGACATAAACCTTGAAGCATATTTGGGAATGTGCCTTCCTTATCGTATGGACTAAAGTTACAAAGTTCCATGCTCTAAGCACCAGCTTTGGTTAAAACCACCTTCTGCAACCTGTGTAAAACCTACAGCCTGAAGTCATGAGCCTCCCTTCCCTGACCAGCTATCGAAGGCTTGGAGTCAGACACCAAACCAGGAGCTTTCTGAGCAGGGAGTCAGCCAGGATTTAGAAACATGGAGCCAACAACGCGCACAGGCTCAGAGTCACTCAGCATTTTAGAGAAAGTCAAAGCAGGACATCTCCAAGGGAACAAGAGAATTTTTTTTATAGATGCTGCCACTACGAGGATATTGTATATAAAAGTAATTTCTACTTTTACGTAAGAAAGGAAATCTTGCCAAATCACCATTTTGAGTGCCATCATAGCATACCTTTCCCAATGAATTAAGGGTAATTAAATGACAGCCTGCTCTCTGGGTTCTAAGAGCTCTTCATGAAGGAGTGCAATGCGATGTGCATTTGCCAATTAAATGAAGTGTCCTGTGAAATGAATGAATCATAGCAGGGCAGAGCTTTACTGCAAGATTTCTGACACACCTGCAATCAGGCTTTCCAGGAAGGGCTTCACAGATTCTTCTGCATTAAAAAAAAAAAAAATTCAATTTTTGTAAGAAAGGGTCGGGTGGTTTTGATCTAAAGCTTAAAAAAAAAAAAAAGACGACATTTCTGGGTTTCTCTGTATTAACATATGCCAAATGAAATAATTGGTCAAGCATCTACTCAAGTCAGTACCAATATGAGGTGAAGAAATCATAGCAGTACCAAGTTGAAAAAGAAAGCTCAACAACCAGTCAAAACCAAAAAAGGGAATCAGAAATTATAGATGAGTTAAACTGCGTGCTGGTGTGCATTTTGTCACTAGCTAAAGGCCACTACAACACATGCAGAGACTGCACCTTCAGCAGCCTAGAGTGAATTTCATGCTTTCCTACATATCAAATGACCCACTATTTTTGTGAGCAATGTGAAAATATCAGCAATGTATAACAGGTATTAGTGATTTGTTTCAACAAAGACACATTGAAAAAATAATAGCAAATGTAATTTATTGCAAAATTTAGTACTAAAAAATCTAATCTCTTAACTGGTAAGCATAGTGTTTCCTAGATCCTGTAATATATGTCCACGCCAAGCTTTTAAAATTCAAAGACTAGAATTTAAAAGCTAAAATTACAACACTGTTCTGCATTTAAATCCAGACCCCTGCTTTCACTTGAAATACAGTCTGGAACCTCTGCATTATTATAATTATTCTTTTCTAACCAAAATATATTTCTGCCATCCCCACAGTAAGAACGTTTCTCTATTCAGACTCATTGAAATAAATTTGACAGAATTATTTGAATAATCCATAATAGATTGATAGCTAGTCAAGAGGTTGATGTGTTAATAACAGTAATACATTAGAAAAAGAAAAATGCATTGGGTAGAATCAAAACCTAGAGATGAAGGATAAATACAAAGTTTTGAAAAACTGTCATGGGTCAAAACCAGGATAGCAGTATCCTCAAGATACAGGAAAATAAAAAGAAAAGCACTTGCAGAAAAGGAGTTTCCTCATAACAGGTTTTCAGCCAGTAAATTATAAATTAATCTCACCCCTACTGATGAAACCAAAGTCTTACTCACTCTTCAGGTGTTACAGCACGTCTGTAATCTTCATTCCCTAATGCTTTTTTTTCTCAAAGGGATTTATTCTAGCCAGGGCACTTTTGAATCTAAAACACGGTGCCACTAGAGACACTCATCCATTTACCTGGGCTTACTATGCACAGAAGGTTGAAATTCTTTCTCTTTTTTTTTTTTTTTAAGACAGAGAAAATGTGAAAAAAGATGTGCCTTTTTCTCTACAGTTGGGGACATGACAAAAATACTAAATCTTGAACAAAGATCCAAAGTTGTATATTCTCATTAATGTAAGTAATGACCTTTTTAAAGGAGGAGTGGTGGCACAGAGAGCACAGTGCCCAAACAAAACAAGAAGGACCTGGGCTCCAGCTGGTGAGAGGAGGCTACGGAGCTGCAGGTGCAGTTCAGACATAAATGGGAGAAGCTGGTTATTTGGTGAACTTGGCCAACTGCTTACCAATTCACAAAAATTTCTCACCAGAGGATCTATTCACGAGGACATCCATTATCACTGCCACTGATTTGCTTTTGTTGTGGTTGTAGATGAAAGTCCCAGAAGAGAACAAAAACAAAAGCACATCCTGCCAAAAATGATATTGGACCTTTTTATTCAATGATGCAAACATGGATTTTGTAGTTTAACTAGTCATTCAATTCAGAATAGTGATTCTTTTACAGCACTCTTCTTTTTTGTTGTTGATATTGTTCTGAATTTCTAAGGACAGCTGTTGTTGTTCCATGTTCAGTGTTCAGTTGCTCTTCAGATAAAAATCACCAAGAAAAGATTATCCACTGTATCTGACAGTTTATCTTCTCCAGACCAAAAGAAAACACAGATATTTAAAGTATCTCATCTTACCTTAAGAAAAAAAATCATTTTTTTGACCTATCTGACTGCAGATGGAGGCTAAATTTATCTAAAGGATATATTTAAAAATCTTTTAACATCAAAAGGCAATTTGTAAAGTTCATGTAGGAAATAAAAAATGCTTTAGAAATCATAGGAACACTTACATTCAACAGTGCTGCAAGTTTTGTTCATCATATTTGTAATTCCAAGATTTCTAAGATAGTTTGGTTATTTAAGGAGAAAGGTCAGTACTGTATCTAAGACCTTCAGGCTTGAAAAGCCTACTGTCATAGGGAGATACAGCCTCTACACAAAATTCTAGCTGCTTTAGGCTACTCAAGAACTATGACTTGTACTTGTGAAGTAAGTTATTTGTGGCCTCTTCTATTGTTTGCTATTCTTGTTCTGCTGAAGCAAGGTACTTCATCAGATTCATGCTACTGCCCTTCTAGTTTGCTGCTAGTTCCCAAGTAATGAATAAAATTAGTGCTATCATCAAAATTCATTTAAAACTGCCACTATCCTTTATCCTTTTGGTATTACATAAATTAGAGAACCTATTTTGCAACACCAGAGAGCCTCCTCAAAGTTTAAAGAAACACCTATCGATTCCTGGGGACAATCAGCACAAATATTGTAACTAAACTCTCATCTGGAATTATGCATGTGCTATATCACATATAAATAATTCCACACAGATATGATGAGCAACCCAAGCTGCTTGACATTAGTCTCTAAATCACATGCCAGCTAATATCAGTTAAGGAAGATATGTGATATACTTTTGTAGGAAAAATGCTTTAGAAAGATTGGGTTTGCAACGCCAGAACATTTTCTTATCCCCTTTTTACTGCTAAAACTTTTAGTGACTTTAGCGGTATTGTATCAGCTTTCCAGTTGGCAGGGTATCAGATTATCTGTTAGAAAAATAATTTATATCGGCACTGAATTATAAAAAATATTTACTGATTTTGGATGGTTTGGTTTTTAAAATGGGAGAAAAGCATGGTATTTAAAGGAGCAGAAAGGAGGGAATGAGGGAGTGGAAAGACTGAAAGTAGGGGACAGAGTTAGCAGCCTCAGTGTCTTACAGATGTGATTTGGGTGCAAAGATCTGTGAGAAACAGAACTGTTGTAAGTACAGCCAATGCAAGCATCCTAATATCTTCATACAACCTTTATGGAACATTCAAATTGCAATATCAGAAGTGCTACACAATTACTGCTCTTCATTTGGTTACAGCTCTTCTCACTTCCTACTACAGCTACACCACGTCAGACACATTCCTTCCCCCCTTCATTTTGAACAGTATTTATTTCCTTTGGATACCTTGGTAAGTATTTAAGGTAATAAGGTGAGTATTTAGTCACTGAATAGCCAAGAGTTGATGTCCCCAATATGTAGAACTGAGAAATTTCTGAGAAAAAAGGACAGAAATTATGTAAATTTTCTCTGTCATGACTAACACACAGTACAGTATTTTCCATCAGTGCTGCGATTTGTAGATATAGTTTGGACATCTGTTTACCCTAGACCTTAACTAAAATTGCAGTTCACTTTGATAAATACATCTTTAAAATTGTTTTTTCCCTGGTTTTATTTTTATCCATTTCCTGCTGAAGGCAATGAAGTGCCAGCAGCCCAAAGATGCTCTGAGCACAGGCAATGCTCTGTACAAACTGATGGAGAGGAAACACAGCGCTGACTGCAACCTTTACCATCCTGCTCTGAAACAGACAAAAAGTCCCATAAAATAACATGGAAAAGTCAATACAAAGATGCATAAGCCAAACTCTTTGGAGCAGGCATTACCAGTGTCCTCAGAAAAAAAGGTCACTGTCCTGCCTGCATTTCCAGCAGGTAATTAGGAATACTGAATGTAGCAATGGAAAAGAAAGCAAGGTCCACAGGCAACAGTTTAACCACCACTCTACCTCATGCAGGACAACTTAGGCACTGTCAGTGCTCTAGGTTTTTTTGTCAGCTGTTCTTTGCCTCTTCCATTTAGGCTGTCAGTTTTTGGAAGCAGTGACCTCTTTCTCATCCTCTGGTACACGTGGCTGTGCTGCACCCGGCACAGTGGGACCCTTATCTCATGTAAGTACCTGATCTTGCTTGAGATGCCAATGATTTCGATTTAAGTACACTTTGGAGGTGTGCTCCATTAGATACACAACAACAAGAACATTTTTTTAGAGCTCTGCATTGCTCTATTCTGAACCATCAAAGTCTAAGCAATAGGTAACACTGGAAGAATAAAGCAGTCATTAAAGGTAGGTACTGTTATTTCCAGTGATGCAGCCATTTCTTGGCAATATGGTGTGCTAAGCACAGGTTATTTTGTCCTAACAATAGCTCCGTATGACGTCAAACTGGCAGCTCTTTAACTGACCATACCTCTTGGAAGATACTTTTGACACTGCACAAACTTGTAAGAAAAATGTATTAAACCACTGGCAAATCTGTTTCACACATTTCCCTTTGAGTTTTCTTGGCTATACACTTTCTAGAAGAAGAAAAAAAATGTTTTTTTTTTTTTTTTCCAAAAAAGTTTGAAAGGCTTCATATTTGTCCAAATATGGATTAGTCAGGCACATCACACAACCTTATTCACAGCAGCAGAACTATGCACAGAGAGCTTCTGAGTTTGGGCTACCCTCAACCAACACAGAGTTATTGCCCACTTGAATTCTGCAACTCTTTTCTCAGCTTGGAAATTAGAAACCTCGTATGAAAACCTAGGTATGTAATGGGGATTTCTTTCAGTATTTACTAATTATTGTGACCAAAATAAAAGGTATTAGAAGAAATACAAACTATGATAACACCTATCATCAGGAGAGGAAAGTCTTACACACTCCCAGAGTTTTTTTCTTTGTTATTGGTACCTGTGAAGTAGATTATGAATGACTAAGGTTTCTGAATATATTACACTTCTCTGACAGAGGGAAAGACCTTGTTTGTTTTGCACTTTTTTGCAGATGGAGATTTCTTCAGGTCTGAAAGTGTGATTTCCCCTGCAGCTTCAAGTATAAACACATTTTACTGACTTTAGTATCACAGAAATATAAGCTAATGGCTCTGCTTTTACTGTATATGATAAATAAAACCAAGACCAGCAAAAAAAAAAAA
>VWZT01011297.1:503082-513538 GCA_013397055.1 Pachycephala philippinensis | reverse complement strand
AAAAAAAAAAAAAAAAGAATCACTGCATGTACTTTTTCTTCTGGGAAGAGGACTAGACAATAAACATAAGCATGCTTTAAGATGTAACATTTCAACAGTACACAGACAATATTGCAACGCATAGGTTAAATTCATATATAGACCAGACTATACAAAAATACAATAGAACAAAACTATATTTGAAAATGAAGCTCTTAGTTAAATTGACTCAAAACAACCTAAATCTAAATGACATGAATCTATTCACAGAAGATGGAAAAAAATAAGTCACAGCAAAAGTGACTTAAGTGACTTATTAAGTGTTCATACATAGGTGTCATATTAGCAGTGCAGTGTTAATTATATTCACCTAACACAGAGCACCCATGGCATCAACAGGCAAGCTGAGAAAAAGGAGGATTTGTTATCATGATTTGGTATGTGGGAAACGGCTGCTCATAATGATTCCATTTCTTGCCCTTGGTCACTCACATGTAGCATACAGCTCGGTTACAAACTTAACTTTTTTTCCTATGCTGCTAACAAATGTCTTAAATAAAACATCCTTCCTCCAGCTTCTGTGCTAATGGTCATACTGCAACATCCAGTGCTGTAAGGCTGATCCACATACCCAGTCCTCTCTATTCTTACATCATTCCTTTTTTTCTAAACTCAAACACTATAGGAAGGAAGCTTCCTCATCCCCATAATGTTTTTAAAACTATTTTTTCCCCCATTTTCACTGTGAAGAATGCATTTATGGGCTGCAGCCTCCTTTGGTGCAGCAGGACAGACCAACTCATCTGAGCTACTGTCAGTCTGAGGTTATATCCCAGAGGATGAGTATCTCTTCAAATTAATGAATGCCTTTTTACTTTTATGAGCCAGCTTGTCCTTGACTTTTTACAGTGTTGTTTAATCACAATGTTTTCCACTATCATTTCACATTCCCTGTCTGGAAAGGAAGCATACACAAAGTCTAATTTCAACCACAGCTACACTATTTTGCCAGCTCTTAAAGAAATGGAATTCGCAGTTGCTTGGAAGGACATAGCAAAGGAGACAGGTCTGACAATGACTGTCACTACCAAAACTGCTTTCCTGTGATGTACTCTCCTCAAAGCTTTATTCCTGCGATGACACAAAGTTAGAGCTACCTCTTCTCCCATTAGTGAAGACTGGAAAGCTGCTTGCCCACATGGCAACTTGCAGTTTGCTGGGAGCACTACCAAGCACAAGATGCAGCATGATTAAGGTGTTGTCTTGCCCATAGAATTCAGAGCCCTACATGTGTTTCATGGCCTTCCTCCAAATCTGTATTTTCTGTATTGTAGGACAACCACAATGGTTAGTGCTCTGGAACACCTTCAGGAGTAAGTTTAGGATATGAAAAGTGCTAAAACCCTACACAGCAGAAAAAGGGGAAGAAAATGCATGACACAAACTTCAGCTAGGTCTTCTGAATTTGGAAAATGAGGAACTTTTCTTTCCCCCAACACTGCCTTGTTAACGGCTGCATCTTGACTGCTGCAAATACAATTGTACATCCTGCCCTGGGATATATGCATATCATTCCTGTTGGCAATGCAGGGAAAATCAATTTCTTATGGCACTGAGAACTGCGACACTTATGGAAGGCAGCATTTGACTCTCAGGGTTACATGGTCATTTCTAATTTAGTAGAAAGGGGCACTGAATAAGCAAAAATAGAGAAATGTAAGGATCACAAACCCAACCCATTCATCCCATTCCCAGGGGCTGCAATTTCTGAGGGCAGAATTGACCCATTATCCTCATGCCATGTGATTCTGGCCCATCTATTCTTTGGTGTACACAGGGATGTACACTTGCGTAATAGACAATTCAAATTCTTATCTAGAATCATAGAGTCACAGAATGTTAAGAGATTGGAAGGGTCCTTAAAGATCATCTAGTCCCAACACCCCTCATCACGGGCTGGGACACCTCCCATTAGAGCTGGTTGTTTAAGGCCTTATCCAGCCTGGCTTTAAACACTGCCAGGGTTGAGTTCAAGGCCTAACCATATCTGATTTAGTTCAGTTGTCTAACTTGAGTTGTCTTATCCTGATTTAGAACAGGTATGGATTAGTTCTCTGCTTCCTGCTTTCACAGAGAATACCCACTCATTCAATGCAAGTGAAAGATGACTTAGTCTGACCTAGAAGGCTGAGAAACCCATGGTCCTGCCCACTGCACTGCTGGGGCCAGTGCTGCCAGTGTGAACAGAAAGAAAAGAGAAAAACTGAAGGTCAAGGACTCTCTATAATGGTTTTACTGGCAATTATGCCTCTGTAACAGAGCAAAGATTGTAGATGCATTTTTAAAAGGAAAATATTGCCACCTATTTTTCAATTTTTTTCCTCTGTGTTACAACCTTGTCACTGGAAATTAAGGCTATGCTGCCTGCAGTTGGCTTTCCCTCTCTATTTTTCTGCACAAGAATTTGACCAAACTGCGTGCTGCTTCTGCTGTATTGGCATCTGTTGCAAGATTTGTAATAAGTTCATGGTTAGGTGCACTCATTAAGGGAACTTGTGGGCAGTGGTACAGTCAGTTAAACATTACCACTGTATACTACAGTGTTAGGACAGCTAACCAGTACTCTTAGACTATGTACTGAGCTTAAAAACAAAATACTGCCCAGAGCAGAAAATTTTGAATACCAATGCCCTTGAAAGGTAAGTTTGTGATTCAAAAATTAGTTAAGTTATATGAAAATAAGGAAAAAGTTGGGAACAGTTTCCCTCCTAGGCATGAATTCTAGAGACAAGAGTAAAATTGCATTAAAAAAAATTCACCGCAATTATGATTGAGAGGAAATCTGGGTTGCCAACTATGTGATGGTATCCTTTTGATTTGACTGGTTATGGAAAATCCTTTAGCCAACCACGTATCATCCTGTCTGCATTTGATAATTTCTTTTTTTTTTTTAATACCCACATTTCAGAAGGATTACTTTCACAGAATTTTCAAGAACATTTTGAAGAAAATATGCCAATTAGGAACTATGGAGGTTTTTTTCTACCACTACTACTGAAAAGAGTCCTCCACTCTCCAAGAACATGCCAGCTTACCTGGCAAATCAGCAGCTGCCATCTGTAACAATATACTATATTTGAAAATGTAGTTTTTACTTAGTTAAATATGCTCACTATGAATACAATAATGACCTAAGAATTCAACCACTTAAAGTGACACAGAAGATGAAGAAGCCAGAACAGAAAGAAAAGGCAGTATTGCTTATAGGATCCAAACTGTAGTCTTTGTGGTGGTAGTGTTACTTTCTGAATGACAAATTTGCTTCTGTGAGTACTGTATTTTACTTGACACGTGAGAACACTTAATTATTGCTTTGATTAAAAACAAAACAACCTCAAAAACTACTCATTGTGCCCATATTGCTGACAGACAGTATCTGTTTCCTGAGTGCAGCATATGCTTCCAGACATCCTTGGAAGTGGGATTCAGTCTCAAAACTTTTCTGTACTTGCATTTCCACTTCAGCTGTGATGTTTCTCAGCATTCTCAGACAAAATTAATTCATCATAAATCTCACATAAATGTCACAATTTTTGTTTTCTGCATACAGATAATATTTTTAAATGTTTTTCTCCACCTTCCCTTCTGATAAGTTGCAAACGGAACTCTTGAAATTAATAACTTATATTTATTTATCTGCAGCTTAAGAAAAAAAAAGGGTGAACTGCTTGAACAATTTTTTTTAGGTGGAGCTTTTCAAAGCTTCATTATTTAATGCTATGAAAGAAAAAACATACAGTAGCATTCACAACAACTCAGCTTTCAAACAGCATCCACTCATTACCATACAAACAGCACAGCCACTTACTCAGTATACCTTCCTCTGCCTATCACTCCAGTGGCAAGCCTGTGAGTTCAAAAGTGCACCCCTTTTTTGCCAAAACCAGAAGACCCATTTTATGTCTGCTAAGCAATTATTTTATCAGGGAACAATAATGGAACTTCAGTCCATTTTAAATGACATATTGTCTGTCAGCCAAGTAGATCTGTTCTGTAAGGCATGGCCCTGACAGCAGGACACGGCTTGCGTGACTCTGCTTAACTTCATGTCTACTGTAGAAATAGGTTTATACTGTCAATGCAATAAAAATTGTTTTAGATGTTTCAGAATATTTTGAATATTGACTTACGTAGCAACAAACACATCTGCAAGACAGCACAAATTTTCATTGCTCTGCCTGTTGCATTCAAGCAAAATCTAGTTTATATATTTCTTCTGTTGCCCTATTGCATTCTAAATCCAATGGTATTATTATGTAATGGATATGTGGAACACGAGGCAGATCAGACTCTCTCTGTTGGACATCCACTGAACCAGCCCAGAAAACTGGGTTTTTTTCTCTTTAAATTTGCGCTTTCTAAAACTACAGAAGAAATAAGATTGTTATTATTCTAGAGCCAGACTTAATGAAATTACAACTTTGAAAACACCACGAAAATATCAGTGAATCAAAACACAGTTGAATTTCTCAGCAGTAACGTGGAAGACTTGAACCAAGCCACAAAGGCTACTTTTTCCACAGACCACCTCTTCATGCATTGCAAAGAGCCTCAGCAGCACTCACTCAGAAAGTCTATTGCCACTAAAAAGCCAGGTCTGTCCATCTCCACCCTACTTACATGGCACTGTGCGGAGGTAGAGATTGTCTCTTATGATCTGCTGGAGCTCATGGTCCACCGAACCTTTCTGGAACCGTAGATTGAGGTAGTGACGAAGGTCCTTATCAACAATGCCTCCTGTCAGGGAAAAGACAAATGAAAGTACAATTTTAAATTATATTGCTTTGATGGAAGCAATGAATCACTTGTGAAGTCTTCGTGACTCATCTTCCTTCATGCTTCCATCACAATGGAGGACAAAAGCCCAAAGAGCTTTTTGGTCAAAGCATGTGGTTCGTACAGTATTTTTTACTATTCATAACAGTAAAGATTAAAAACAGTTAATGATAAACAACTGTTTAAATCTGTACCGTTCAGAAAATACATATAGGATTATAGACAGAGCTGTCAATATTTTTTCTGCACAAAACTTGAACATATTGTTATTACACAACTACCTACATATGTATCTAAATAACAAAGTATTAGGTATTATGTTTCCCATTACCTTGTACCAGTTTCCCACTTCATATTAAACCAAAAATCTTGGTTCAAATCTCTCTGTAGTGTTCAGTGCTTTTAGTACATCTGTAACCATTACAAAATGTTGCTGTACTTAGCAATCATATAAATGTTATATAATGTTTTGTTTTATTTATTTCTGATAGAACTCACAATTGAAAGAGACACCATCACAACCAAGGGTTCATATTTTATTTCCACCACCAAAAAAGGTCATTACAACATCTCAGCAAAGCACTGCAAATGTGGAAAATATTGAGTAAAAAACCTTGTATTTTCCACTTTTACTATAACTTTAGGACAAAACAATTTAAACTACCATTTAGTCACTGACTAGTGTATCATATTCCACTCTGAAAGGCATATCTATAAATCTAATCCAACATGATTAATAAGCATTTCCCAATATAGTTCCTCCCCATTTCTTTTAACCTTGAATATGGATCACATTTATAATTTGGAGAAGTCTATAAATAACTCAATTTCTTTCCTCTCTGAAATTCTGACATAGGAAAAATATAGAAAATCATTACTATTGAGTTCTGACATATATTCCCAAGATGAAAAATTGCAAAGTAGGTAGATCCCTAACTTGTTGCTTCACACATTCAACCTTAAAACATTTTTTCAAATGGCATTTGCTATTGAACCTTCTGCCAAAAGTCTTATTGACTGAGACTATATAAAGATTTTCCTGTAAATAGGAGCACATAACATTCCTACCTAATTATTTGAAAGTCATTGCAGAGCACCAATAGTTATAAATTAAAATATATTTCTCCTTACAGCTATTCCTATTTATCTGCCTATTACAGGTCCATAATCTTATTATTGCTGGTCCTTGTCAGTAACTTCAAAACCTTTTGTTCCAGGCTTATAAAAAGCTTATAAATAATTTCTCTCCTCTTTACCTAAAGGCAAAAAACCAGAAAACTTTCATAATCAAAAGAACGGGGAAAACAGCACCCCAGCCCATAACAGACACAAAATACCTGTATGCCCGGTTCCCTGGGGCTGAGAACTTCCATATGGATCTCTGTTCTTCCAGGAGCCCCAAGCTCTACTTTGTCTACTGCTTTGTACCATTAACCCTGTTTCTTGCAATAGGTTCTGTTTGCAGACCAGACCATCCTTGCTTCTAATTTCTTGTGAGATTTCCAAGGAGGCTGCAGAGAATTCTCTGAGTCTGCTGTCCTTTTTGATCGGCTGCAGAGAGCAAAGGTCCTGCAGCTCTTGCTCTTCTCGCTCTAATATACAGAACATGCCCAGTGATGCAGATGCTTTTTGGCAGCCTGAGAAAATGCCAGCTCGAGAACAACAGCTGTAGCCTGCCCACTGACACAAACCCGAATCACTCAACTTATAACATAAGTAACTTTAGGAACCTACACAGATTTCTGACCCTGAAAGTGCATTTTTTATTTACAGCCTCTTGCTTCAAACACAGCCATTTAGTTCATTTAGCTCACCGTGTGTAATGAATGCACTAAAACCTCCTAAGCACTTCATAAAAAGAGTTACCTGATATTTTTGGCAAATTGCATATTCCAAACTGGATATAAAAATGTGTATTTACAGGAGGAGATGCCTACAGCCTTATATTTGTTACATGCAATTCAAAAGCAAGTTTCTAACAGAAATGAACAGAAATAAAACCATGGTGCAGAGGAAATAAAGCTTAGCAGCTCCTAAACACAATGGAAACAGTATCTTTTTTTCCATAATATCTGAGTATATACTGTAGAGATTAGTCAATTTTAAAGAGCAGTCATATTAAATACAGACAACACAATTATTGAAATTAAAAAAAAAATCTTCTTCAGAAGTCATTCTGTTTTCTGAACTAATTGATGTTTTTCAAGTCTTTGGGCATAAGCTATCTTTTTTTTTTTTTTATTTTTTGAAGCTGGTATAGCAATGGATTTTTCCTCCTGGAAATTGTAAAAAAATAAAATAGCTCTAGAGCCCTGAAAAACAGATGCAGTATTTTTAATTCATCCTTTCAATTGTCATTCTTCTGCTTTTCTCCCCTAAAAAGTTCTGTAGTTTTATGCTTTTTAAAAGCATATTGACTCTAGACATGCTTTTGTGGTATTTATAGTACCTGAGCTTTGGAGCAGCCTGATCCTTTTGAAGTACAATCAGAACAACATCTTGTGTGTGCAGTTATGGGTCCATAAGACTTTTAGCAAGAAAACTATAGCAAAGTGCAAATATGTAAACCAGCCTTGATTCAGCAGCAGTGAATTACAGTTTGTGTTACAGACTCAATAAATCAAGAATAACGTGAGTAAAAATAATAGGACTATGTCCTCCAAAAGGCTGAAAATAAGAGACAAAAAATGTTATCATTTTATTTACTTTGGAGGGGAAGAGGAGCTGTGACTGACAGCAAGTTCATAGAAAAACAGAAAGAGGGAGAAAGCATTTTTACAGCCAGTAACTGCTTTTTAATGGTCTTATCCAGCCCAGGTAGACAAGTGACTGATTTGGTTTCTGTATAATTCAACTCCCCTTTATTTTCTCTTTTTGTAGAACACTGAAAATTGCTGAGAGGTTGAACAATTCCTGACATGAACCTAACCCCCTTCTTTTCCCTTATTCCCAGGCCACCCTCAGCGGAGGAGTTGGGGATGATGCTCAGGGACCACCAGTGCCCATCGCGCCATTCCACAAATCCCCTGGCGCTGCCCTGTGGCTCAGGGGCTGGGGCTCAGAGGGAAGGAGCTCCCCCAGGCCACATCCTGCTCACTGCATGTGACAGCAGCAGGAAGCACTGCTGTGTGTCAGAGGTATTATACAGCTCAAGCTTTAGGAACCCAGCCCAGAGACCATAATTTAAAGGGTTCTTTGGCCACTGCCACAGGAGGAGGCTGACAACTGCGTGATGGAGCATTCACTGGCTTGCAGCCATACAGTGCTTTTATGTTTTTTTGGGGTTTTATTTTTTTGCTGGCTTGAGGCCTGTGCTCTGTTTCAGTTTCATTTCAGTCCAATGAATCCCTTTGCCTTGCTAGCTGAGAAACATAGGATGTGAATTAAATATTTCCAGTAATGATCTCTTGCATAATGTATGTATGGTTTAGGTACAGCTACCAATCTTGATGGCAAACTCATAACCATGACTGAAGTTGATTCCAGACAATATAAAATAAGACACACCTGGATGAACTAAAACCTGCTCTGTTTGCATGTTACACTTACGAATTTAATGAGCAAAGGATATCTTTTTACAGTGTTCTAGTCAATTTCTCTCATCTTTACTTGTCTTTATAAAATCTAGTAGCAAAGTCCAGTCAGAAAAGAAGTACAATGAAGAACACACAGACAAAGGAGTACTGAGTAGTTTGTAGCTCATTAGAAGATTCAAACCTGAAGATAATTGCCACTTCCAAGAAAGTGGCAGGGATAAAGGTTTATAATTTTCTCTAGCCCTAAATATTGTAGCAGTTATTTTGTAACTTCCTATTTGGTAACCCACTGATGCTCCAGCTGGAGTCTACACTTGCATTATATTTTCCATGAAGAACTACTTGTAAACATGAACATCCCTCTTGTTGCTCCTTCAATGGTAGCTCTAAATAATTTGTTTTACCCTTAACACATTTTTATTGGTGAAAATTTTCAACAAACACTTCTGAGTATTCACCCATTAGTATTTGCTCACCTTGTGTAATACTCTTTTATTGAATTGACTTCCCAAATGTGGTGCGGTAAATTGTTTGGGTTTTTTTAACAGTAAAATTAATTGCATCTCATCTGAGAATAATTTGCCTTGGATATTTTATTTGCTGGGATTAAAATTTAAAAGATTTCAGTTTCCCTGGCTTCTATAAATACTCCTGGTTAGAAACATCTATAAGCAAGCAAGACTTTTAGATCTATATTTGCATCTGTACATGATCTGCATCAGGGGAAACTAAAGGAAATATCTTAGTATTGTTACTTTGTGAAAGCATACAAGCTCATAAACTTTCTGTATAAATTACCCCCTCTCTTCTACTGCCCTGCTTGAACCAGACTGGCTCTCCCTCTGTTTTCAACAAGCTTCCACTTCTGACTGTAAACATAAGCCACATATTTGGCAAAACCAAATGCCTTGAATGACATGGCGTTCACCAGCTCCAGCAGGACTATTCTACCAGAGAAAATCCAAAGTATTTATTCAGGTGGTATTTGGAGCTTCATATCCACACGATGGGGTGGGTCCATGGACATCTGACAACAGTTCAAGTTTCTTCTGCACCTCTTCAGTAGAATGCATGCAATTTGGTGCCTGCTAGATTAATTTATCCTTCATCATTCACAGATAATCTAATTGACCTTCCTATAAGTAGCCTAAATGATGACCTAAATTCTTTAAATCAGCTATATCAGGAATATTTTATTTATTAGTTCTTTTCTCTACCAATGAGACAAAAAAGTCTTTTACCCAGGAAGGTGAGTGCAAGAATACTTTTTTTGTGACTGTCTCAGGGATACGTCAAGAAAATCATAGTCATCACAGGTAAAAAGCTGTGTACATGGTCTAATTCCTCATTTCTGATTGTCTTTTTAAATGGTCCAGTAAGAATCCAGAATACCTGAAATCATCCTATGGAACCCCTCTTAGTCATTCCAATCATTTTAGTGACACCATGACCACTTATCTTTAAACATATCTATCATTTTTCATTCTGTCATATATAACCTAATGTGAGGTGACCTATAATTGCCCTCTTCCTGGCCTGTTCTCCACACCCACAAACTTTAGGCTGATGCACAAAAACCAGCAATGCAAGCTTGAGCTGCAGTGAGGGATGGGCACCACAGAGCTGTGACAAAGCCTGTGTCAGCCATGGCTCCCAAACACTCCCTCTATCTCACACCCTGAAAGATTTTAAACATAAAACAAAATTTCCTGCTGTATCTCCAGGTTTTTTCCCCAGACGATTGTTGGCGTACACAAGGCCAACATAGTTCCAGATGTTGGCATACACCAGGCCAGCATAGTTTGCAGTATAACATTCTGCAGTAATCACGCATGGGAAGAGCTACAGTGGCTCACCGACCTTATGGGCAAGAGCTACAGCGGCTCACCATCCCTCTTAGAGGCACGGTCACCCATAAAGCAGTCCAATCCCAGACTTGCTTGGGCAAGAGCTACAGCGGCTCACCGTCCTTCCCAGAGGCACAGCCGCCCAAGGCAGTCCAATCCTGGACTTACATGCATAGGCTACTCACAGCTCTCCTGGGCACACCCCCGCCCAGGGATTACGCGCCGGCCGGCTTTTCCACTTCCCCCAAGTGGATTGCA
>VWZT01011297.1:472085-503050 GCA_013397055.1 Pachycephala philippinensis | reverse complement strand
ATACCCATCTCTTGGGCCACTCACATGCTTCTTGTTACCAAAATCACCACACCTGCATTCAGTGCTGGCCTTCCCTCCTCCCAGGGACACAGCCGCAAGCCATGAGGCCAAGGCTGCCTACAGCCCACTCTTGTAACCCGATAACGATCCTCTCAGAAGAAGAGCACGACAATTCCTTTCTCCCTCCCACAAGTTCAGCGATATTTCATTGTAACAAACGTCAAAGAAATATCCTTAAGAAAGCCTTCATTAAAGAAAAACTTCTGATTACCACTACTCGTATGAATTCCTTCTGTTTGTAGTACAAATGGTACTTCTTAAACAAATGAAATATGTCTTATTTTAGTACTTGATTAATAAAGATCTCAGGCATTTAAAACTTACGAGCCAGCATAAGATCATTTACTTTAATAGTTTCTTTAACTGGTAACAGTTAACCAGAAAAATCACTTTTAAGAGAGAATGTGAAAATTCCAAGTAATATGAAAACTCTTGGTCAGATTTTATAAGGATTCATTATGAAAATACAGCCTATAGCTAAGCCTATTATTTAAGGGAAATTATTCTCAACAAACCTATCTATCAGAGTAGTATAAAGATGAGTGTTGGCATTTCACCAGTCGTGGTATAATGGGCATATTCAACAAGGGATGCTCCTTCAGGTTTCCATGTAAAATATGTGATCACCATAACACTAAAACAAAACTTTAGTAAATTATAAGAAGCATGTATTACACTCCCAGTCATCGGCTGAAGATCACACATTTTATTTTTAAAGCCTTTCTATCCCTAGATTAAACTGTGCATCATTTTTGCTTTTCTGCCTGCCTTTCGCCACTACCTTCAGCCAAGTCTGCCATCTGACTTACCTGCAAAGTCTCAAACCATTAGGGGTGAGCTATGATCTGTGAGCATGACTGTGGAATGTGTGGCATGATAAAGTGTGATAGAGAACCAAGAGGGAAGTATGCAAGAAAATTAGACTCCTCAAGGAGAAAATTAATTTCTCTCATATTTGGGGCTACTCCAATAAATTCTATTCCCTGATCCTTTAATGGAGATCTAAAAAAATTTCAAGACTAAAGGCTTTGGAAAATATTAGATCTTGGTGTTTTTCTATGTGCTGTATACAATGAAAAACATTTTAAGATCTAATTTATTGATGGGAAATTGCCTTCTCTTTCAAAATAGCCTGCTATTTTGTAGTCTTTCTCTTTGGATATGGATTATATTACTAAACTTTTCACTTATCGATCTTTTCTATTGTATGTCATACACATGTATTATATTTATAACACTTAGACTTGCATTCTTAGCTTTATCCTTAGATTTCTTCCTCCTATCATTTTAAATTCAAAATTTTAAAATTCAGGATTGTAGGATTTACGGGTTAAATTGCATGGGGATGGCACTACATACAGACTGCATTAAAAAACCTGCAATAAATTCTAGCCAGTTAATTATTTCCTCCATTATGGGAATTCATATTTGGATGTATGTCCCTTGACAATATATAACTCCCTAATCTCTGCAGACAATATATTCCACCTGCTCTCCTCAGACCAAGAGACAGGCTGAGGTTTGCACACTCTTTGATCTTCACAGTGGAGAAAAGTTTCCACTTTGTTGCTGGGGATAGAGGAGTTCTCACTGCCTAAGGACACGCTGGGTTCAATTCACCACAGTGTTACACCTGCCTTTGTTGTACCTTCTGTGGCAGTCTGAGGACCAGATAAACAGGATACCCTGGAGCAGCCACAAATGAGACCAGCACCGCAGGGGAAGACTGATTCTAGGAACACTGTGAAAGCATATCAAGCCCTGGATTTATATTCTTAGTTTTTGTGGCTAGCCTCAAGCCTCTGTTTGAAATGTGAAGACACAAGTGTGCACTGTGCTGGAAGCAAAAATGTGGTTTGTAATGATACAGAGAGGCTCTGTCAGCAGCAGAATCAACTGAGCCAAACACATCTGCATTTTGTAGTTTACCTCAGATTACTGAACTTCGGCTCTTACCGCAATATAGAGCTCCACTCCTCATGGTTACTGTTACAATCTGGTTTAAACCCAGAAGAGCAAAGAAAATTAAGTCTCCGAGTATAAACCAGAAAGAACATGAAGGTTCAAAATATATCCAAAAATGAGATTAAAACCAAACTAGTTTAGATGTTGGTGCCAAAAAAATTGACATATTTTACTTAATAGTAAAAGAGGCAAAGAGAAAGAAAGAAAGAAAGAAAGAAAGAAAGAAAGAAAGAAAGAAAGAAAGAAAGAAAAAGAAAGAAAGAAAAGAAAGAAAGAAAGAAAGAAAAAGAAAGAAGTGTGTGTGGCAGGGTTGGGGGACACAGCAAGGTGACAGGGGTTAGGTGTTAGGGGTTAGGAAGTGTATCACCCTTCTGAGGGTCCCAATGACGTCTCATTGCTCCCCTCCATCTGGCCTTCTGGGTGGTGAGGATCCCCCACCGCTGCTGTGGCCGTGGCCACACCACGCTGCCACACGTGGCCACACACCAAGAAGTACAGAATCCTATGGATTTACAGATGCTTCGGGCAGGTGGGAATGCCCACGTGTCTCCCTTGCAGGGGCCAGCCTGACACTGTCCCTTGGAACACCGAGGGTCTGTTGCATCATCTCTGGTGCTCTGGTGCAGGGTCTGGGGACCCCTTTGGGGGGGCCTTTGATGGGCCATGTCATTCTGTCCATGGACCCCCTCTGTCCTTCACGTGGATGCAGCTTCTCCCTGGGTGAGGGCCCCTCAGCTGGGCTCCTCTGCACAGTGGAGAATGAGCAGTCACTGTGCCTCTGACCAGAGGCTCCTCCAACACACCCAAAGCCTCTCCTTCCTCCCCCCAGCCTTTGGTGTGAGGGTCTGTTCGAGCCTGGCAGCTGATAGCCCGGGGCTGTCATCTCCTCCCTGAAGGTGCTAAGCTTGTGCTCTGTGAATGTCCCCAGTTCCCAAGTTGTTTCTTTATCTTATCTCCATCAGCAAATGGTCCAGGGCCTCACTCAGAAGACCTATTCAGGGTTCCGTGGTATTCTTTGCAGCTTTTGTAATACAGTTTTAAAAGTCCTTCATGAAAATGTTTAAGTGATAATATTTCAGTCTCTGACAGCAGGGGACAATTTCTAAGATTGAGGTATCTAGGCTTTCTGATTCCAAGGAAATATTTGATAGTGGGCATTCAGCATCTCACACAATAGGCTACTCTGGAGTATTCCCTTGGGTAATTCCTGCTCTAGACAGGAGATGCCTTTCTCATTATCTTCAGTTTTGCTGGAACTGGCAGAGAGCTGCATGTGGTTTTGATCATTGCAAGTCAGCATCTTCTAATGAAAAATACTTTTATTAAAATTTCCAATCAGCTATATGGATCATCTTGGAATTACACCATGAGGTTAGCTCTGAAAACAACCAATTTTTCCGAAATGTTTTCTCTGATGGATTTGAAAATGCCTTTGCATACATTACTTCTGAACCAATCTTGTCACTAAATCCTATAAACAGACACTGAAAATGTCTCCTTATTGCTGTTCATCATTGGATAAAGCAATTGCAAACCTTTTACAATGTGAACTGATAGTGGCCAAAGCCAGAATGTGAGTGATTCACGTAAATCAACAGCTCCCAGTCATATTATTATGGATTAGGGATGCAAGACACAGCATTACTAGCAAGCATCTAGGAAACGCAGAAATTAAAGGCGTCACCTCTCCCTGAGTCTCGCACCAAGCAGCAGGACAGATGACCTCTCAAATTGTCTACTCAAGCAGAGAGGGCACCACAGAGCACCATTAATGGGAAGGTCCGTATGATTGTGTAACACTCGCCTATTTATAAGTTCAGAGGAATGCAGCATGCATTATTTATTTAGTTGTGCTACATGGTAATTAGCAGGGCTGGAGACTGGAGAGCACAGCCAGTTAAGAGGTCAGACGTGCTCCCATCACAACTCTGCTAATCCCCCGCAATCTGCCTCGAGCTGTCAGCACCATTTGCAAGTGCTCTGTCATCTGCTGCAGTGAAGCTGGATAGCCATGAGTCTCCTTGGGCTTCTTAAATAAAGTCTTCCTTTTCTTTATACAGACTTTGACAGAAAGAAAATAATACACATGTTCTAACATAAATATTCTGTGGCCTTTTTTGTATGACCTTTCATCGCTTTAGGGATTTGCAAGAAATTATTATTTTGGAAATGGAGTCAGAAAAAGCAGTCAAATGTTGTACAGGAAATCAGGTTTGCCTTAGAAGTCAGCATTTTATGTATGCAACACTTTTACAGCTAAAATATTTTTACAAAATACCAACAGTTAATGTTGGACTTTTCCTTGGCATCTCAGTTGTACAGACCTGACAGGCAGGTGGCTCAGTGACCATGGCAGACAGAGGAATGAGGACACGGATCACTGTCAGTGCAAACAGGGTGAATCAGATACGTGGACAGGCTGAGTGAGTGACTTGGCACTGGGATGATGACTGGAGAATTTTGGGAGCTCAATAGGGTGCAGAAAAAGGCTGTGTTTCCAGGATATGTCGAACTAGGAGGAGAAAAGTTAGTTATGACTGATATGGCAGAACAGGAGCTCCCAGCACCCTTCCATCTATGAGAACTTTGGCTTTCATTGCCCTTCCTGCTGGAGAGCAAACATCAGTGGAAAAAACTGTCCCCCACATGGCAACTGAACTATGTTCATCCTGCAAGCAATCAGATGTGGAGATACTCGCCCTAGACGGTTACCTCACAAAGCTACCAGACTACAGACCTTTGAGCAGTCTGACCATTGCTGCTTCCTACCAAGGGGCTTTCAGCAGCCAAGCAAACCAGGCACCTTGACCTCATGCGTCAGGCTGGAGTGCAGCCCTGCCCCAAGGGCTGCTGAGTCATGTTCCCTGAGAAGATGGAGAAGACCAGAAATGGGAAACAGACACCTGACTTTGCAAAAAGCCCAGCTGCTCTTGGCTCATTCCTCCTACAGAGCAGAAGCCACAGGTTCTGCGTTCATGGTTCTGAGGCCCATGAGCTTTAGGTTTTCTGGTCAGATCCCAGCAGGTCCAGCACTGTGGAGTATCTTTTTCCTAAACCATCTCATCTGCCGACCAGCTTCAAAGCTTATCAAAATAATCTTAAGCTGACAAGCTACTTAGATAGCTTCCTTCCACACCTCCAGGTTTTAGGGACAGGAATTCCAGCTCATCTCCCTGTAAGCACACCCAGCCTCCTCATAGTCCTTTGCTGCCAGGCTGTTGTGCAGGGTCCCTTACACTCTCTCAGCTACATGGCAGCAAAGTGAACTAGATCCATCCTGCCCCTACCCAACCCTCCAGTGTTTCTGCAACAAGTCCTTCCTTACAGTCCTTGATGCCTATGCAAAGTCTTTGGTAGGAATGGAAAGCCACACACAAGATGGTGTTCTCTAATCCAGATCTGAACTAGAAAGAAACTGGAAAAGAAATAGTAACTGCAGGAAACGTGGTAATATTAAAAGTTTTCGAATAAAAAGAGTTGGTTAGGAACCTGGTGAACTGGCAGGAGAATCCAGTTTCTGTTTCTTTTTTTCTTTCTTTAACTTAAACCTGGATTTATTCAGGGAAGCCCTGTGGGGCACATTAACCAGAAGGTCAGACTAGGTGTTCAAGGCAATCTACTTTGTCCTTTTGGTGTGTGAAAATCAATGAAAGAGATGAAAGAAAAGACACCTCATTCTCTGTACCAGACTCCAGAACAGAGAGCAGCCTGAACACCAGCGCACAATGTCTCGGCCACCAAAAAGGCACTTCTGCCTTCCTACTGCAATCGCATGCTGCTCTCCTGGCTCTTACACTGAGCTAAGGCAAGGTCCTTCTGGCATTGCAGACAGAGAGTGTGTGTGCTGCTCTTTTAGCCCCCATGCATCAGACTCCTATGGACCACACTTTTGGGGTCCCTGAATCCCTGCATGCACATGAAAGGACTATCATTTAGGAGATTTCACAGGAACAGGCTTTTCATTACACAGTTTTACTGTAACATTGTCATCAATTACCCCAAGGTTTATGGCCTTAGACAAACCTGGATTCATCTCCATTTATAAAGAAAGAAAAAAACAGAAAAGGCCATTCAAAACTAAATAATACCTCTTTGAAAACATAGCATGAAGTTTTTTGTTAGTCTAGCACACATTATCATGTGAGGGTCACTATCTAATACAGTGACAATCCTCCCAGGTTCAAGAAATTACAACTCTGCATGGAGCTCCATTTAGAGGAATGTTTGGCAGTGCTAGCAGGAGTAACCTGGCTATGAAGAGACTGGAGCTATAGGTTACAGACCTGGACATGACACATCTTTCCCAAGCAACCTTGAACCAGTCTCAGAAAACCAGCATCTTCAGACTTAGACTCGAGTCTAGACTGCTGGTGTAAGTTCCTCTCAGCCTCAATTTTCTCCTCATTAACTATCAGCAGAGCTGCCCTGCTGCTGCTGGGGTTGAGAGGCTCAGCTCATGGAAATTTGCAAAGTGCTCCAACACTCTTAGATCAGAGAGTGATCAGAGAGTGCAAAACAGGAATGAGAAACCTTTTCTTCCTGAGGCCCAAACAGGCTTTTAACAGGTTATATATTAACCTCTTGTTCTCCAACAATAATTCTCAAAGGAACCCAACCAACATGGTGGGGTGGCATGGTCTACACGAAATGAAGCTACAGGTTATACCCAAACACATCCCCAACTACAGAGTAGCATGAGGTGGTTTATTAGGCACTTTTAGAAATGTTTACACATTTCTACAGCAGACATCAGTAGCAAGTAATTCACATGGCTGACTTAAAGAAGAAACTTTATGATGTGCTCAAAGCCACTGAGAATATTTTTGCAAAGTATCAAAATTGCAATTCGAAACTAGAAAATCCTGACTTTTACCTCACTGTTTGATCTGAGAGTAGGTTGCCTTCCACTTAGAGCTGAAACTCCATATGCAAGCGATTTTTCATTCCTACTCAAATTGCTTTAGCTATTTTTAGGTCATATGAGTAGAATAAATATCATTAAGGATTTTTCAGGCATTTTTAGAATCGCTTCCTAACTAAAAAAGAGATCCTTTCACAAAAATATATTCTCTAGTCATCTATCCATAAAAGCACTCAGACCTTTTGATATTGTAAAAATCAAATAATGAAAAAATACGGAGTTAACCACATTAGGAAAGCTGGTACTGTACATTTATGGCAGCTATTCAGTATAAAAACTTTTAGCAAGCACAGGTACAGAGATGGACTGAAGGCAGAGCCAAGCTGTGCTATAGTGATTTAGAGAAAGAGACCAAGCAATTAGAAATGAGGACTGTGAAGCAAATGACATGCCATTATCACTAATATCTCTCAGTGAAGATTGGTAGAACAGTCTTTAAAAACACTCAGCTCAGTCCATGGACATTAGCCCAAAGAGCCCTCCCATCACCATTTTTGGGCACTGGAGTTTAGTGGCTAGGAGTGGATCACAAGTCAGGAGATGCAGACTGTGTTCCCAGCTCTCCAGGCACCATGCTTAAGCCATCTCTGTTCTCTCTGCCAGTGCTTCCCCTCCTGCCTTGCCTGTTCTGAACATGGAACATTTTGGGGGACGGTGGCCTCTGTACCTCTTGGACAGGGCTCAGCACAGCAGGGCTCAGATCCCAGCTGGACACCTTCCATGCTGCCCCTGTGGAAGCCCCACAGAGGGAACAGGCCAGCTGCTCTCACACAGCACCACCCTGTACTTACCCTGAGATGGCTTTGCAGACTGCTCTTCCGTGCAATCAGCAACATCACAGGCCTGCTTTTCTCCATGCACACATTCCAGCTGCCTCATCTGCATGTTTGACACCATCTGTATTTCTCCTTCATTCTGATCACCTCAACAATCTCCCCACTACATGGAATAACTGAGAGTTTGCCAAAATAACATCCTCTTCTGCTCAGCCGACTGATAGAAATAAAACCAGGAATGTTACTTGCCTACAGTCCCAGGAGGTGCACACAGTGGATGCAAGCCTACGACTGAGAGCTTCCTTGACTGCCCCCATCACCAAAGGGTTGCCCTTTCCTTTTTTATCCAGACAGGCAGTAAGTTCCTGTCACAGGTGCTGAATTCAGTGAGACTTCTCCTCTTGGGTGTTTGCCACAAACCCTTTTTGTCAACTGCCAAAAAAGAGTCAAAAAGAGATGAGAAGGATTTTTGAGAAGGATTTTACAGAGAAATAAAAATGGCATGAGATACCTAGGGAACACAAGAAAAGTTCGAGCTGGATGCAGGACATGAGACGCTGTCCTCTCTGCTTCTCTGATGCATCTACTTAGGCTGGACGAGATAATTCTCTGATGTTTCCAGATCCCAAAATGCCTGCACTGGAGCCAGGTGGCCACTGCAACACATCTGACACACAGAACAGAGCAGCCAAGGGCTCATTCACGCTGTAAGTTGCACCTGCTCTGCTGTCAGCCATCCTTAGCTGTCCATAATGAGCAGAAGGTGACAATACAGGTGACAATGGAGACAGGCTACGGGGCAGAAGTTGGTAAGTAATTAACTGTTCTGAGTGACTCTGAATACCCCAAGAGAAGCACGACCTGCTCAGAAACCAGGAGTCACTACCTGATGAGTTCCAAGTCTGAGCTCTAAGAAAATTGACCAACTGTCAAAAGAGAGAACACAAATCCCTTGGTCACTCTGCAAAACACACATGTATTTCTGTATACACTTATCCTGATACTTCAATCAACTGAGACTTAAGCCCCATGCTTAAGAATGCCCTTCACAGTGCAGTGCAGTGAAGTCAGGACGGACAAGTACAACACAACAGTGAATACTCGGCATTGTTTCCGGAAATGAGGCGCTCCAGTCAACCCCAAGAGTACTCTTCCTAGGAATTAAAAGAAGAAGCAGCACTATCTTCCTCTTTCTCATTAACCTGAAGCTCAAATATGCACATTTCA
This sequence comes from Pachycephala philippinensis, assembly GCA_013397055.1. Taxonomy (NCBI): domain Eukaryota; kingdom Metazoa; phylum Chordata; class Aves; order Passeriformes; genus Pachycephala; species Pachycephala philippinensis. The sequence continues at coordinate 494,101 of VWZT01011297.1, read as the reverse complement.
AAGAACTGCTTGGAATTCTCAGTATTTTTACCCTTTTCAAAAAGGAGAAAAAAGAACACAGCTTTCCAGGGTGTTTGGCTGGATCACACTCAAAAAAGATTTCTAGTCTTGAAACCACACAGCCATTTCATCACTTTGTCCAGTGACTCTCCTTCAACATATACCAGTGTGAAGAGTAATCCCCAGCAAATGCTGGCTGTAGCAAGGGATTTTCTGCTCCACTACTTCTGAACATCGCCAAGCAAACAGTGGACAAATTGCACAAGGGAAGGGGTCAGTGCCATCGTGAATATTTCTTCTAGACAGCACAACAAAATCCAGCACAGAGAATCGAAAGGTAGAAAAATCCATGAAAAATCACTTTTCAATTATTCTTTTACTCAGTACTACTTGTTCTTCAGTAAAACACTGCAGAGTGATTCCCTTGCAATCAGAAGGAGAAAAAACCTCCGCTCTCGGCAATCTATTTTTGGAAACTGAAAATCTCATTCTGCTTTTTTCTTAATTCCTGCTTAGAGGAATTTTGTGATAAGGATGTAAGCCTTGTAGCTTATGAGAAATTATACAATTAACATTTAAAAAACCTACAAGTATTGATTTTTTGTATTAAACTTTGCTTTTATAGACAATCATTGCATAGACAAATTTATCTCTCTTAGGTATTTTTCCAATTTCTAACACTTCTCTGCATGCTAGCACTTACTGTCATACATTTTCTTGTAGGCTTATTTACCCTTTCTGCTGTTTTTCTGTCCTCCACATAAAACCTTCTTTTAAAACAGGATTGTCATTCAGCCATATCATTTTACTTAGATTTCTAAATTTTTGTCTCACTGGCTGGTTTTTCTACTAAGTTAAAGATTACTCTTCTATCCTAAAAAACATACATTTGGAATTTTTTACTACTGAATTTCAGGCTGCAGTTTCTGGAGTAATTGTTATTTTGTCCCCATTTTTGCTCACCCTCAGAATTTCACCAAGTATCTCAGAAATTTTGTGATTTATCACAGAGACTGTTCTTGGTTATGTGTGCACAAAAATGTCACGCTAACCTTCAGAGTTCTAGACCAAATTCTGGAGATGAGAATGTGAAAGGATATGACTCTAATGGCAATTAGTCCTTCCAAAATGTATTTGAGTTTTGTGATGCTGTATTTTCATGAAGACTTTTGATTCTAGAGGGTCTTGGCTCATGACTACTTATGGTTAGTTGACTCATGGTTAGTTTACAATCAAATTTGAGAATCCAAGTATCACCAACAGTTGCATCTGAATCCACATTGCTGCCAGTTCTGATTCCCACTATGTAATGTATCTTCAGACCTCATGACTCTCACCTCTGACCTCTCATCTTCATCACATCATTCCCACCACCTCCTAGGACTGCGAGGACAACAGCTGCATGTCAGAAGTGCCATCTGCCACGGCACTATGGTCCTCCACTCCTTTCAAGCTCAGCCACTGGCACAACCATGAGCCCTGCAACAGGCTGTGTGTGAATTGTACCAGTTTGATTAGACCCAGACAACAACAGCGCAGAGGAAGAGGCTGGATTCTATTCTGGGCTCTGCTACTGATTTAACACAAAAACTGGCAGACAGCAAAGCACTTTGCCCTCGGTTGCTGAAAACTGGGAAAGTGATAGCTATGCGTATCCTTACATAAAAAATATTTTGGAACAGTTGGCTGAAAGCCACTATATAAATGCTAACTATGTATTATGAGACACTGCTCCTACTTTAGGGCACTTTCTCATTCACAGATGATATGCACAAACCATCTACTTAGTCAGCCACAACCGTATTTTTTAAATCATAGGATATCTGGAAAAAATAAACTCAGTAGCCGTCTCCTGGGAAGGGAAAAGAATGATCCTGGCTCTGGCAGCAAACACTCACTGCACCTCATTACAGTTTCTAGCAGAGTAAAGGAACCAATATTAGCATACTGCTCTGTACAGCAATAGCTTGGTAAAACTCCATGGTGTGTGTTACCTAGTAAAGCTGACTAATGGACCAGTCTGGCATTGAAGTCTATAGATCCATGAATTCATTTTATGAAGAGAAAAAGTCTCCCGAAGCATTTTCAAAATTCGAAACAAGATGCTGATGGTGAAGCAATCCTCTGACTGGCACTTAGTGCTGGAATATGTCGTTGCCCCCAGAAAGAACAAATAATCTCTCTTAAACCTACCTGCAGAGGAGCAACTAATACACAACAGTGGATATACTTGGTGGGAACAAAGGTTCATCTAGCCTGGAATGACATTTTCAACAGCAGACAGTATCAGACATTTAGAAGCAAGATGAATTTGAAGTGTTTTTCCCCCGTTGCATCATCCTTACTCCCACTCCCTGCAGGGTGAAGCTGTGACAAACGTGCAGACCAGGACATATAATAGCCATCACTGGACCTCTTCTCTCTTAATTGTCTAATCCTTTTAGGAAGCAACCTGTGCTTCTGCTTTCCACATCCTTTGGCAACAAACTGGAGCAACAAAACGTGGTGTACCCTCACAGCAGCATCACAGCACCATGCTCTGCACCCTGCAGCGATGGGGAGAAGGACTAGCCTGGCTCCTGATGGTGCTACTCCCAAGCCAGCTTCCTGTGTCCTACAAGAAAAGCAGGAGGACGCTAGATGTGCTATGCAGCTTGTCCAAAGCACAATTAAGGACAATTTTCTGCTGTTCTGCTCTTTGATCTAAACCACAACTATCCAAAAGAAACAGAGTATTACACTGAAGAGTCGAGGAGCTTTCAAGGAGGCAGCATAAGAACGTGCCCTGTTTTCATTTCTAGTTAGTTGTTCTCCTTGTGGGACATCCATGCCTTCACTTCCCCTTCATGGGAAAACTCATGGAAGACAGGATCAAGTTGCCTGCAGGTGAAATGAAGCCTGCAACAGCCACAACAAGCTTCTGGGGATAGGTACAAGCTGGGTTAATGTGCTGCCCTCCATCAGAGGCACTTCCTCATGTGCCTCTTTGTGGACACTCCTGCCGAGGCCCCTTCCCCCTGGCATTTGTTAGCAACCACGTTTGCATAACCTGAGTCAGAAGCTACAGTCACTCTAGTTAGTCCTTGCACAAGAGTGGTCAGCCTGTGTAGCTACCACAGCTAAAAGATTTGGGGGAGCACCTGTACCAACCCCTCATAAGCCCCTCTGGCCGTGAAGACTTGATTCTCATGCATTTTAGGCCATACATTGGAAATGACAGCAAAGTAATCAGGAGAGTATCATGCTGTGCCTCCTAACTCTCCGGAGCCTCCACTGATTATATAGGAGAAATCCAAGCAGACATGGAATTAAATCACTTCCCTTACGTTGGACTAGTCAAAGCTGCTCTGTAAATGACAGATTGCTAACAGCTCCCTTAATGACATCACCCAATATGTCATAAAATCTGCTGCCAACACTATGGATTTTTTCCCCCCAGACAGAAGTGTTCTCTGGCTGTGGAGCAGAAGTTTCATTGGCAAAATGTGGCTCAAGAAATAACCTATAAAAGGTTCTCAGTGCATAAGGTAAGTACCACCCAAAAACTCACTGAAGAATAAAATTATCCTTGGCACTGCTTTCCTGGAACAGTGCCCCATGTCAGATTTTTCTAAGTGTTTGTGATTGAAATTATCCATCCACCATCTCTGCAGGTAGCACTAAAACTCACAGCTCAGGAACAGTATCCAGATCTTTGCCAGATTACTAGCCTTGGGTGAAAACTGTTATCTTCTTATTGCTTTCAAGCTTTTTGGAAGGAAACTCTTCCCAGATGGGTATTTGCATTAGAGAAGAAACAGATATACTTGTAGTACAATAGCAAGGATTATTTACCTGGAGTTTCACTATTATCCCTTTAATTCCAGGCTCACATCAGTTCTCTTGCCAGAACTGCAAGTGACAACCAGAACATACATAGCCTTTGAGAATTTCGCAGAGACAATTTGCAGGTTCTCTATTTTTCAGACATCAGGAATCTAGCTTGCAGCAATGCACCACAAATGACTACCCATCTTTTAAAATGTTACAGTAGAACTCACTTGGGCAGCCATCAACCATGACAACACAAAGAGTGCTTACTTACCTATTCCTCTAATTCTGTGCTACCTCTATTTTCTCACCAGTATGCCTTGTGTGAGAATTAGCAGAGTTTCATAGACTGTTTTCAAAATCGGCAAATATATTCATGAGGAGGATACCTCACTGAGGGGAGCCAACGGTGAAGAAGGAGAAAGTCCTCCTTCCTTATTGAGACAAACTAAATTCTGCTTCATAGCGCAGTGCACTGAGTCTCCAAGATTTGGTCCTTCTGATCAAGGTGAGGTTGCCTCTCTCCACTCATTTGCAGAAAATCAGTGTTGGCTGCTGTTCCTCTAAGTCACTCTGTAAACACATCCTCTTCTCTATGCATGCCATCTTTCCTGCATCCCATCACCTATCCACTCAAAACAGTCACAGCTGAACAACCAGAACATGTATAGGAGAAGGGAAAAGTGAAATGCTAAACCTTGTGTGAACTTAAAGCTAGTGCACTCATCTGCAAGGTCTCGGGATGTGGCTCGACTGTCTTTGGTAACTCCTCGTGTATCAAGTGTACTTCTGTTCCTTGCAGCAATTCTTGCCAACAGAACACCCTACAGCTCACCAGTGTGCTGGGGATGCTGAGAACCAGTGGTCTGAACAATCTGTCACTCATGTACCTTCAAAAGAGAATCACTGCAGAGGCACTCGCTGGCACTGTGAGTAAATGAGCCATGAGCTATATAGCTGGCTATGCTGCAGTTCTTTTCTGAAAGAAAAAGCAAGTCAAAAAGGAAGTGTAACACTCGGCTGAATGCTGAAGTGACCAAATAAATAGGATTAGCTAAACCTTGCTTATCTGTCAGTCATTCCTCCCTGTATGGAAACAATCCTCTCAAGCCTGCCCATGATGATGATGGCCTCGGTACCTGTTTGGGCTCCTGAACTGATGCATTTCAAGCTCTGTCATCTGGTTATGGTATGCACTCATTTAGGTCTTGTCATCCAAGGGAAAAACATGGTTTGGCCAAATGTGTTGCACTACAAGTACTTCCAGTGCACTGAAAAAAAGGCTAAAATAATCCCCCACAAATTTTTTTCTCAAATTCAGATCTGCACTGCCATGACTGCAAAGTGACAGATGTCAAAACCAAGCCGAGTACCTCATTAATGCAGAGATAAACACACAGAATATGTTGTTTGGAATGACAACGCAGTGTGTTTATATATGTATGCCACTATTTATCATTCTACAGATGGTTGCTCACAGTGATGTACATCCACAAATATGTTTAATTTTGCCTTTTCCTTTTTTAGGTAATTACCATTTTTCCTTGTTTACACTGACTACTTCTAAGATGGCCTGGAAATCTCTGAGTTTCTCTGAGGGCAAGGGGTCACGTTGCACAAAGCAAGACCAGAATCAGCATGCAATCAGTTCTTTGCAGTAATAACAGTCCATGCCTGCAGAGCATTTTTAAAGAAATTATCTTGCTCTCATTTTATAGCCAGGAAAGCCCAGAAAGGTGAAATGACTTCCCCAAGGTCGCACAGCAGGCTCTGCTCGGTACATAGTTACTATTGTTGCAAATTGGGTAGCTCATCAAGCTGATGCTACTCACACCACTCAGATACAATTCAAACAGTAATTATTATTTCTACTGCAATTTGCACGGCAGTCAAAGCTACAGGCCACAATCAGGATTCAGCTTATGCTGGGCTCTGTTCAAACACCAAATCAAATCCAGTCCCTGCTCCAGGGGGGCTTGCCATCTCAGTAGGGACATAATTCTGTGGGAACACAAATTGCACTGGAAAGGGAGGGAAGGAGAGAGGCAGAGACAGAAGGCAGTTACCGCAGTGTAAGGTTTCACTTTGTTTTGGATAGCTGTGAAGTTTGGAAACTTATTATTACTTAATTATTTAGGTTAGCAAGAAATATAAATGCATTATTGACAGTCAACTGGCTAGTTACTTAGGTAGCAGTATATCTTCACACTCTTAATTGCACAAATACTTTACTTTCACTCCTGTGGTCTTTGATTACACTGAGACAGCAATTGGATTATACTCGTTTGGGGACTGACTCACACTGCACACACCCACCGCTTAGAGTACACTCTACTTCCTAAGGAGTGACATTATACTTAATTTTACAACTCTCTAGTCAGCTGTTAGGGCAATTCTTGATGTAGACCTTTTTATACAATATGTGCTTATACATTTTACAGCACATGACAGTTTGGTACACTAGCCATGAGCTAATGAATTCATTTCACTCATGCTAACTTAAGACTGCTGCTAAGCTCTGCAGGAGTAAAACATGTATTAACTCCCACTTTACTGTTTCTCACTGCATCCTAACGTGGCTCCATGCTAGCAGAATGTTATGTACCAAATGACCATATAGCCATTCCTCTTTAGAAGCCTTAACTAAGTCTAATATAAGACTTAATAGCGCCTCTAATACTGAATGACATAGACACAATGGGATTATTTTCAAGAGTAAAATTGCTCAGTACCAAGTCAGGACTGCTGAATGGTCCTTAGAAGTTAACTCCTAAATTTTCTGGTAGGGATCTGCTGCCCTATTATTTATGGTAATGCATGTATTTGTATAAATAATGTAAAAGTGCATACAGGAAATATTTGATTGACATCCATAACCTCAGATGGGTGGGTATTTTTTTCATATTTCAATTAAGCCAAGCATTTAAAACATGTTTCCAGTCCATCAAAGCGTGTGCTTATAAATCCTTTGCTCATCTGATGTATTCTGTCAGTGAAACAACCAGCTTTTCACTGACAGCAACAGATTCTAGACCAGCACAATAATATCATAATGTACTCCAGAAAAGCTTGAGAATTCACAATTTAAATACATTATTTTACAGAGCAAAAGAATGAGCATTCATTTACAATTACTTTCCTTGCTCCTATTTTCAATTGGCTAAATCCACATATAAATTAATGACCTATCACAATGTCTGTTGAGGATACAGCATCAAAAACTAAGGCACTGCAGAACTTACATAAAAAATATTAATGCAATTTCATTTTAGACCATTCAAATTTTTCAGAAATTGATGTTAGGTGCACATTACTACCTGCATTTGTTCCTCTCTGCCAGGCATCACTGAAGCTCAGCAGAACTGAGGTATTTACTTAAATGATTAGAACCTGACTTTTAGTACTATGATAAATGGAAGCAATAAATAACAACAGCTTTCTCTAGCAATTGCCAATACGTATTTTGCAGCTCTTCATACACCATCCTCTAATCTCCTTTAGCATCAGGTAATTCAAATTCCTTTATCATTTTCTGATACCCGTGTTTATGACACTGTGGCTTTATTTTAATCCCAGGCAAAAGCACATTAAGAAGGAACTATGATTGATTGACAGAATATTGCTAATCAGAAACAATCCTCCCTAAACCCAGCTTCGTAAATTCAAGGCACAAGCAAGCATAACCACAGAGGGCGGGATTCAGCTCTACACCGCGAAACCTAAGAGAAAGTGTTTTACAGGCAAGCTGAGAGTAGAACCAAGGTTTGATTCACTTTGCCAGCATGCTGGTGCCTAATGATCATTTGAGCTATTCTACTGCTTGTGGGACATCTGTGTGTAGATGACAGAGAACCTACAGAAGACCTGTGTCCTGCTGAAAAAGCAGTCAGAGGTCAGACAGAATCCCCCAGGCATTTTAAGCCCAGACAACCAGATGTAGGCAACTGCTTGGTGGCTTGGCTACTACAGACTGAGAGCATATCCTAAAAGCCTGAGCACGCCTGGATGTACTGCAGAAACACTTGACTGGCCCTGCCACAGCCAGGTTACGTCTGCCAGTGCCAATGGTCCTTTCACCCTACTGCAGTCTGACAGGCTGAGCCAGATGTGTAGTCAGGTATTTCATTCTCTGGCACATCCCTGCTCTTGAATCTATGCTTACCCATCACCTGATGAAGTGTAAAGTAAAATGGAGCTGTCTGTAGAAGTGTGCTTTGCATTTGGTTCAGACTTGATTTGGGAAAAAGCAGCCCCAGGGAATAAAAAATACATCTCTTGCAAAGAAACAAAAATGCAGTAGCAATTTCACGGACAACCTCACTTTTGCCTCGGCAAAAATCCTCCAATGTACCATACAGCTAAAATTAAATGAAATGCTGTCTTATATATATGTTTAACACTCAGTTATTAAATATACCCTCTTAGGTTGAAACATAAACTTGCTGAATTCAGTAGGACTAATTTTAAACCCAGACCCTTGTATCTGCAGATCTGTCCATCTAAGGGTGCAAATACTGAATAGCCATTTGTAAGTATCCGTACTGCAGGCAAGAACTTCCATAGACATGTACACGATCAACAGTGTTTCACTGGAAGCTCAGGGCGTGCCTTAAATACAGTTATTTGATGCACTGAACACTTGTTTAGCCTGTTGGCAAAGTGCTCCCTCCTCTCTGTCCCTCTCTGAAACTGCCACAGGAGGCAGGAGAAGAGGTGGTGAGGACAGAACAGGGAACTCTGCGTCGCCCCTCTCCCATCCTGTGTGAGCAAGGACCACTTGATGAGCCCCTTCTTTCTTCAGCACCCAACACACTTGACACCAACCTATTCACATAAAACACGACATGTGCAGTTGCATATCAACAAGATGAAGAGATCTGATGAGTTTCTTAACTATTTAGTAAGATAGTTTACGTAGCAGCATGGCACCACAAAATAATCAGGTGCATGGGAAGTTAACAAGGGACAACTTCTCCAGGAAACATCCTTAGCAAAACTACATCTCAGGTTAGTCACAGAAGTGATGATTTGTAGAACGATTTTCTTGAAACCTGGATATTTCAGAATATTTTAAAGATTTCTTTTTTGATTGCTTTCACTTTTAAACACCAGCACTTAGCTAACATAAATGATATTTTCTTAAGGAAATTTAATATCCAAGTTGTATGAAAATGTTGAAGGCAAAGAGAAAATATGAAGCACACTGCTGCAACTGCTTTTATTGCCAGTGCTTTACAGTTTTGCTGGGAATTTAAGGAAAACCCTTGCCTGTTTGATCAGAATGCCAGGCAGGAATGAGCCTCACTTGACAGATCTACAGATCTTGGTCCCTGTCTATTTTTAATCCTTGAAGTCACTGAGATAGGAGTGATCCTGTTTAAAAAACAGAACAAATGGGAGTAGAATAGAAAAGAGCATTCACCCAGATGAGTTTGTTTTCAGAAATGAGAAAGAGAGGAACAAGGCATGCTGTTACAAACCCCGCATTCTGTAATCCCTTTCAGATATTCATCTGTTTCTAGTACACAGCTCAGTATTTTACCAAACCTCCTTTCTTCAGAAAGTTGCTGTAGAACCTTCCTGCTCTAATAGTTAGAAACCACCTTGTTATTTTCAGCCTGAAGTGATTTATATCCAGATAATATCCATTTGTTCTTGTACCACTGTTAGCCATGAGTTTAAAATCATTAGTTTTGACTCTACAGTCCATGGATTCCAGAGGGTTCATAAACTACTTCTGAGATTTTTAAAGTGTCGTGAAGCAAAGTAGGCCAATGGGCTGTAATTTGTTCTAACAATGCTGCATGACATGTAGTACCACCTTTGGAAAAAGCTTAGGAAACCAAATCAAGTCAAAGAAAAAATCAGTGGCTCAAATCAGTGGCACAGTTCTTTTATTTCCCTCGTTCTGAGCCCTTCCACGTGCTTTTAGTCAGCAGTCACAGACATCTTATCAACCTTCCTCTTTCCACATTAAACTAACCAAGCTTTCCTAGTTTTCTTCTTCAAAGAAATGTCACCACTCACTGGTTTTCCTTTTTGCATCCTTTTGTCATCTCAGTCAGAACTGGACGTCAGTGTCCAGAATCCCCATGCAATATCATAGTGCATCCTTTATTATGCCAAAATTGCCCTGAATCAGCTGGAAATACTTCACAAAGTATTTGCCAGGACCATGTATATCCTCTTCAGAGCAGCATCACAGAGCAGCATCAGCCACTCCACTGCCATCCTTCAGTGAACAGGTCCTCTCTTCACTCACAGAATCATGGAGTGGGTAACGTTGGAAGGCACCACTGAAGGTCCATCTAGTCCAACCTCCCTACTCCAGCAGGGTCCCCTAGAGCAGGTTACTCATGGCTTTTGAGCATCTCCACTGTCACCCACCCTGAGCTGCACGGCCTTTCCCTGTGCCAGCACTGTCCCCTCGCTCCTCAAGGTGGACAAACAGCCACGTGTCACCTCAGAAGTGACCGCTGGTGAGCCACACTAGCACGGTGCTGCCACACTAACGGAGGAATCCCATCAAGTACGAATGCCTGACAGGAACTAAGCACAAGTGACTGTGGCTGGTAAGGCATCTGCATGTTTGGAATGTTTTGGACTGTATTTTTCTAGTGTAATGACCATGCATTGCAATTTCAACCTTTTTATTTTAATGATAGTCTAATATAACTTCACCAGTAATAGGAAGGCTAAATACTAAGGCACAGCAACCAAGTAATAATTAACTTACTTTAAAGGAACATAAAGCTACAAGGATGAATAATTTTATTTTCATGGAAAGTCTAATACTTCTCTCATTAAATTGATCTTAAAATTTTGAATTAACTCTTTGTGAAATTACACTGAATGTCTCTTAAGTATATGCACTCAATGCATAACAGTTTTATAGTGTTCAAAGATGTATTAGCCAAGCTGAAGATACCTGTGGGAAATCTGATTTTGAAACACTCAGTCTACATCAGAGAGAAGTCTCATTTATGATTTTTAGGCTCATGGGTAACATTCTTCCACTGCCTCTAGGTGAAAACCTTTTTTTATGGTTTGTTCTACATTTTTGATCACTTCTTCCTCTTGCCAAAGGTTATCAACATCTTTCTTTTTCAAGGTGATTACTAAGTCTAGTTTTAAAGGTAACTACATTTCATGTAAATTTTTCATCCAGAGATTATTTGTTGTGGATTTAAACAAAGCAAATCAGAAGTTTATACAATGGCACTAAGTTGCAGTTACAAATTGGTTCAAATTAAAGTACTAAATCTCATGTTACCTTAATTTTCCTGCACAGGTAATTCTTGAGCTCCTCATTTTGAGGCTTGGCTACATATTGGTTATGTCTACACAGATAAATGAAGCAGTACCGGGGAGCATTCCCAGGCATTGAAACTCAACTGTCTACGCTGCTAAATTGTTAGAATTGTCCCCCAGCATGTGTCACAGGAGTGGTTTTAGTCTGTTCCATCTAACAATCTTCCAAAATATTGCCAGGGCACAGTTTGCAAGTTAGGACATGCCAGGAATGGTTCCCAACAGACAGAATAATTCTAGTGACCCAGTTTTAGAAGGTAAAAAATGTAATAATATGGACACTGGCCAGGGTGCCAGCTGACTCTACAGCAGAGGGGGCTCTGGACGTGCTTCATTTGTGGGTACAGGCATAGCAACCACATCTCTTTCTTGGGCCCTGGCAAGCTGAGATGGCTCAGTGCAGAAATGTCTCTCCAAGAGGCACAGGATCATTTATGTTGGTGTTTCATGCTTACAGGCTGTTACATCTGGGCAAAACAACCCTCTCCAAGGCTCTTGCCCCCATCAAGAAACTGCACGGAGCTGAGGAGCATTCCCTTTCCGCAGCCACTGCACAAACCCGTTATTCCATAGGAAGAGGCAAAAGGTCCAACGGGAGGAAGAGACATTGCTAAAATCTTCCCTGATCTTAAGGGACCTTGTCCTATTTTATTCACACTTCTGCCGCACACAGGGTTCCCCATGATCAATAAGCTATAGTAGGTTACAGAGGTACAGGCAGGACAATACACATCCTGGCCATGGTAATTGCATGAGATCACTCACCTTATTCAATCAGCTTCTGCAAAGTCAGGCACATGACTTTTGACTTCTAGAAGTAAACAAAAGAACCTCCCAAAGTTTCACAAGTAGCGTTTTCTGAACCTCTGAACTCAGAATATTTGTCTTTGACCTTGCAAGTACAGCATGTTTAGCCTACTTCTCTATAAACTTTTCCTTTTGAAAGATAACCAGAAAAATACAGAAAGTGGAATGTGTGACAACTAATCAACTGTTTGTAATAATTTATTTCAAACCGTTTATTCAGTAGCTTTCTCCTTCTGATGCACTCTCAATTACTTGATTGAATAATATTCTCTGAAATAGCACATGATGTGCTTGTGTCAAAGAGGCTCTCCACAGACGCCATCAGCTACCTTTTAAAATCAATGAAATTCATAAATTTGCATCTGGCTTCTCAAGGAGAAAATAAAGGAACCTTTTCCCCCGGTAAGTATGACCTTCTCATTCTAAGGCCAGCTTGTTTCAAGTCTTCTGCATCTCTGAATGCCAATGTGAAGATGGGTAATATCTTTCTTAGAATAGATAGATCTTGCAGTCTATTATATTTCCCTTTTTAAGGATTCTAGCCATAATTCTCTCTTAGTAATTGGGACCTGCACACTGTTCCACACAGTAATGCATATTCTAGCTATTCACTGTCATGCTGCTGCCACTGCATTTTTAACAATGCTGATAGCAACCAATGTTATCGAATTCTGCAGATTTTCCAGGCCGTAGCCTTGTTCATGTCTTCTTTTTTCATTTCATCATTTCTGAGCAAAAATGTTTTTATTTTTTCCTTTGCGATGCCTCAGTATTGTGACCCTGCCATTCCTCACAGCTGGATCTTGTTAGTTTTCAAATATTGAGTCCACACCATCTGATCATACCACAGATTTTCTGTTCTGGTATGTTTGCTGCCTTCATGTTTGCAGGATCAAAGCTAATGCTGTTTATACCACAGTGCTAAAAAGGTTCACTTCTCAAAAGGTAAAATAACCTTCATATTTGAAATCTAGCCTTCTTTTCTTCCACGCCTTTTTACTGCTGATAATATCCATATGTTTCCCTCTTCCTGGCTTCATTGTGGCATATAGCAATTTTCTTTGTTAAACTTTTAGAAGGAATCCCTGAAAGAACTCAGCAGCAGCTGTATCCTATGCCAGAGATGTTCCTTCAGCTGCAAGAAAATAGAGCTGCACTGACACCAGCCACTTTCCAAAATCCCACTCCCATTTCTCTTACCTAACCATATCCAAGTTCTCAGCTCCCCGCATTTCAATAGGTGATATTCTCCTCTTTTAAACTCTCTCCAGTTTCTTTCTCCCTTTCTTTCTTCCCTTGCACATATACTTTTTCCCAGTGAAATGGTATTCATCCTCAAATAGCCTGGATAACTTTAAGCATTACCTTTTATATCTTACTATTCTGTTATCTTACTGTTTTTCAAACAGTGGACCATAGCCCCCAGGATGTTCATAAAAGGCAACTGGGAGAGTTATAAGATGCTAAAATTTTTATTACTCTCTAAACCAAAAGAAAATATCTCTTCTCCATTCCCAAAACACCTTTATCCTTCAAAAAACAAGTTTTGCTACCAAATCTCCAATCACTCATACAAATAAAAGATACTCACTTCTTACACGATACATTTTAGACAGGTTACCTCTGGGATCAAGACTGATGTGGCTGTGTGATTTTAAGCCTGATGACCAGTTTCAACCAAATTTGACTGATGCTGCAAGCCTCCAAGACACTAATGTGCCGCAAGTTTTGTGAAAAAGCCAGAAGCAGAAAGAATCCCGATTTCCCACCAGTGGAAAGACAGGAATAGTTTATCCTTTAACAAATCTAGATGGCAACTTGAGGACATCAAACCAACAGATATAGCTTTCTGCCAGGTAGAGCACATGCTGTGCCTTTGTCAGCTACACAGATGGGGGGCCTGTGAGGAGCTGGAGAGTTTAGCTACCAAAGGCATGAGACCATGGAATGCAGGAGAGAACTTTTGGTACTGTGGGCACAGAGTATTTGGGGAAAGAAATTACTTAGACACAAGACACTGGGCACAGAATTTCTCCCTCATTTCCACTGTTCACACAATACACCTTTTACCTTCATTTTTATAGCCAAGCATGAAGTATATGAAAATGTTTACTCCAAAGTAATGAAACTGAAAAAGCAGCACAGCCCCATCATTCACTTCACCCACAACTTCCCACTAAAACCTTCAGGTAATCTCTCCAACCTCCCCAACTAAACTCCTGGCTCACGTTAGGACACAAGCACTTCCCAATGGCAATACTCATCACAGCCAGAGCACAGGCTACCATGGGGCATTCCAGGCAAGGATGAGGGAGGCTCTAGGGATCTCTTTTAAAACCCAATGGGAAACTTTCCTCTGGAGCTGAACATACAGAAAATCATACTGGCAGCATGATTTCTTCTCTGGGAAAAAGAAGCACATGCACCAGGCCCGCTTGTATTAATGTCCTCAAAGGCTTGATGAGACAGTCCATTTGTTGGAAAGGAGAGCACTTGGCTCTTTCCCTGCTCCCTGCCCTCCTGCACAGCTCCAGCACCCCATTTCCCCAAAATGCACAGGCAATACTCATCGTACCATGGTCAGAGCCTTCAAGAACCTTGATTTTTCAGAATTTTCTCCCTGATGGCCCAACACCCACTACTGTTCAGAGACCACTAAATAACTTCAGTCACCTGACCCTGCAGGCGGCGTGGAGGTGTTAATGCTCATGTTAAAATCAGCATCAATGATGAAACTCAAGCTCAAAAACCTGCTTGATATTCCTGGACTTGTCTTCCTCTCCCTTTTGCCCCCCATGTGCCTCCCCACTTTACATGTGGGGTACCTAGTGGCAACAAAAGCTGGCAGCACTGTTGGTTAAGGTCCTTTGCTTCTGGTGAGTTAGTAAAGACAATTAACAAATGAAAAATGAAACTTAAAAGGTTACAAATGTACATACCTCATGGCTAATGCAAATTTGTATAACTTCAGCTTCCAAACACAGCATTTGTCAAGCTAAGGAGCACTGCACGACTTGAAATCTTCCCCCGTAGGTCCTCATATGCCATCATCTGTCAATTTTTAATCTTCTTTTGAATAGCAAGAAAATTCATCCTTTTAGCTCTTCTCCTTTCATTTATTTAAATCAGTTCTGAGATCCTTTCTACTTTATACTTGAAAGGGCGTCTTGAAAGATATTTGACCTAGACAGAGCAGGCATGGGAACCACTGTGGGCAAAGGCAGTCCCATTTTTGCATACACATTTAGGGACAACATTGGACTTTTTCACTGCAGTGAGAGCTCACATGCAAATGTCCATCTACCAACAGTCTCTAATTTCTCTTCTAAATAACTGTTTTCCATAACACATAATTTCATAATTTTCCCATCAGAAGGACACCGCCTACAATTTTTCAAGCTGGAACTGACCCTAGCAATGGGCGCAAAGAGTAACAAGAAACACTTCTACAGGTGTATTAACCAGAAAAGAAAGGTCAAAGATGTACCTCCGGTGAGCAATGCTGAAAAACTAGTAACAATGGACAAGGAGAAAGCTGATGTACTCAACAACTTTTTTTTTGCCTCAGTCTTCAATGGCAACCTCTCTTCCCACACCTCTTGAGAGCGTGGACTGCAGGATGGGGGCTGGGGGAGCAAAACGCTTCTGACTGCAAGTACAGATCAGGTTCATGACCACTAGCCAGAACATACTTACGTCTATGGGAACTGATGAGATACATCCCAGAGTCCTGAGGGAATTGGCTGGTGTAGTTGCCAAGCCACTCTCTCCAATATCTGAAAAGTCATAGGGGTCAGGTGAAAGTCACAGGTGACTGGAAAATGGGAAACATTGTACCCATCTTTAAAAGGGTAGAAAGGAGACCCTGTGAACTACGGACCTGTCAGCCTCTATGCCTGGGAAGATTGTGGAACAGATCCTCCTAGAAGCTGTGCCAAGGCACATGAAGGACAGGGAGATGATTTAGGACAGCCAGCATGGCTTCACCAAGTGCCAGTCCTGCCTGGCCAACCCAGTGGACTTCTGTGATGGGATGACTACATCAGTGGACAAGGGAAGGGCTATGGATGTCACTTACCTGGACTTCTGTGAAGCCTTTGACACGGTCCCCACAACATCTTTCTCTCTAAACTGGATTCTGTCCCTCTGCTCTGCTCTGGTGAGACCCCACCTGTGGTGCTGCACCCAGCTCTGGGGTCCCCAGCACAGGAAGGACATGGACCTTTTGGAGCAAGTCCAGAGAAAGGCCATGAAGTTGATTAGAGGGATGCAGCACCTCTCCTCTGAGGAAAGGTGAAGGAAAAGCTCAGAGAACTGGGATTGTTCAGCCTGGAAGGCTTTGGGGTGACCTAATCGTGGACTTCTAGTGCCTAAAGGGAGCCTACAAGAAAGATGGAGAGGAACTATTTACAAGGGAACATAGTGACAGGAAAAAGGGGAATGGATTAAAACTGAAACTGAGAAGTAGGTTTAGATTAGATATTGGGAAGAAACATTTTACTGTGAAGGTGGTGAAATACTGAAACAGGCTACCCAGAGAAGCTGTGAATGCCCTACCCCTGGGAGTGTTCAAGGCCAGGTTGGATGGGGCTCTGAGCAAACTGATCTAATGGAAGGTGTCCCTGCCCGTGGCAGGGGGGTGGAACTGGATGATCTTTAAGGTCCCTTCCAACCCAGGCCATTCTACGGTTCTGTGATTCCATGATTCTGATTCTTCGTAGTCTTACACTGCATTTGGTGTATCAAAATACAGGTCGTAGAAATAGGCCCATGTTTTTATGACATCGAAATCAGTCTATGCAATTAGCTATCCTCACTATAATTTATCAGACAAATAACTATCATTTATTAAACAAATAATTTTTGTGCCACCTGCAAAGTTCAGGAGCCATAAACATAAATTACTCTCTCAAAAATTGTTAAGGATACTGAGGCTACAAACAAGATCCTTGTCTGACTCCACGAGACACCCCGTTCAAATACTCGTGCAAGGCTAGGTTTTCTCCTAGCCTTCTGGAATTCACCCCTATACCAAGATCTGTCAAACAGCAGTAACAAAGGCTCCAAGAGCATCAAGGTCAAGCCTTTTAAGACTCTTACATAAAAGTCCCCTGGTCCTGCAGACTGATTTCAAGCATAAAGGCAAACAACACAGTCGCAATGAAGAATCTCTCCTTTTCATTCTGAAACAATTCCCTGTTTTAAACAAACTTTTAACTGTGGCATGTAATAACCTCTTCATTATGGCTGTTTTGGCTTCAAAGAACTGGCAGTTGAGTGATAGGAAACCAGTTTTAAAAACTAGTTTAAAACAAGTCCAGGGAAAACCTGGGGAACCACAGAAAGACCAACACGTAAATCAGTGAAACTATGAAAGAAACAGTTTATGTCAGCATGTCTACAAACAGGACATATTTGTGTGATGAAAGGAAGTCAGGTAGGACCAATACACCTATTTTAAGTAATTTTTCACAAAACTACTGGAGTTCTCCAAAGAAGTAAACAATAGTGTGTACCATGGAGTTTTCGCTAACAGCGTTTACTTGGATTTCCAAAAGACATTTGATGAATCTGTCATTCATAAGTCTTAAAAAACCTAGACTCCCAGAGGATAAAAATAAATGCCCTTGCAAGGATAAATAATTGGAAACAGATGGTAGGACACTACTGTCAATTTTTCAAGTGGAGAGAGGTCAGTGGTGGAATCCTGCAGGGATCTGTGCTGGAACTTGGGAGCTACTCGCTTATTTTTAAATGAGCTGGAAAACAGGATAAATGGTGAGGTGACAAAGTTAGCTGCTGATACTCATGCAGGGTAGCTATGATAAGGGTTGACTATGAAAAAAGACTTTACAATACTGACTGACTAGGCAATAAAAGGTCAAATTAAAGTCAATGTAGGTAAATATGAAGTCAATTATTTAAGGGGAAAAAACCTAACTACACAAAATTTTGTGTCCCAAGGTGATTATTACTACTTCAGAACTGAGATCTTGGGGTTATAATATGTGGTTGTGTGAAAACATCAGCCCACTGTTCACTAACAGGGAAAAATTGAGTATTACTAATTACTAGGAAAGGAACAAAGAACAAAAGAGAGAATATTATTAAGTCACTGTATGAATGGCTGGTTTGTCTTTCTTGAATATTGTGTGTAGCTCTGGTCCCACAGACTCTGAAAAGATACAGTAGACTGGAAATGGCTATAGGCAGGGCAGCAGAGATGGTCACAAGTTTGGTACAACCTAACAACTAAGGACTGAATAAGAAGCCAAAGATCTCAAAACAAGTAACTGAGTGGATACAGCAAAGGTGTAATCAGAGCCAGGACAGGGAATGTGTCTCCAAGTTCCCTGTTCACAGCCTCTTCCAATGCATGAGCTGAGAGGATCAAATGAAATAGGCAGGCACAAGATTTAAACCACAAAAACCATTGAATTATCACACAACACACAGTATCAAGCTGTGGAACTCCTTGCTCTGGAGCACTGTAAATGCTAAAAGTTTACACAGGTTCAAAAAGTGACCAAAGTCTCAAAAAACAAAATCCAGCAAGAACTTCTAAATGCCAAGATCCATCTGAGGAAGTCCCTGAGTAAGAGTGTTGGAGAACTGAAAATACGGAGGGCAAAATGAGCTTTAGCTGCTCTGATGCTTTTGTGGGCCCATGTTACAGACCACTGCCAAAGATCACTGGACTGTGGTTTGCCAAAGTACAGAGCTTTTATGTTTTGTTCAATGGTCCTCTTACTGTGGGCATGGGCTTAGGCATCTCTTGAAAAACCTATATATTGATTTCATCCTGCTTGTCCATGGGACACTCCTATGCCTTTCTTTTGCTTTCTTTACTGTTTTCTTTCTTATAACTTGAAACATCCTAGTAAAGGAAAAAAGTAATTACAAATATCTAACAGTGATTAAAATCACAATGACAGAACTGAAGTGTTTACTTAAGCTATAAAGGGATAAATCTCAAGAATTTTTATTTGTGAGGTTTCCTGCAAACTTTAGGTGTAGAGTAACAAAGAACAATAATATCTAATTCCTAATGATTTCAAGAGTTTGTATTCATGCAGCTGCTCAAATTATCTAAGTGTATATGCAAGTGCTTGTACCTATGATTTTGCAATTGCAGAAGAGGAGGTTAGGGGACGGAGAACAAGGCTGCCAACACTGGCTCTCAAAGTATCAAGTGTACCCTGACAGCATTATGCACGTAGAACAATAAAGGCAGTTCTAAGCCATGGCTAAATCATAAGGCCATCTAATCTATGTTACACTCATGTACACACAGGAAATACCTTTTTTCTCAGGATTTTTCTTCTTTATCATGTCATAGACATGTCTAGTCATGGACATGATTAGACAGCAACAGGGACTGAAAATGTGTCTGTCCAAGATATTGTTTATCTTTTTTGTATTTAAAAAACACCTCTTCAAAACAAGAGCTATATCATGCTGACAATTTATAATGACTCATGCAGGACAGACTGTGATCAAAACCTTTCTTCTAAAGAAATCAGTTGGTAAGCTGTTATTTGCAATCCTAAATCAAGCATGATCCCATATCAGAAACCTGATTATAACAAGATTTAAATTACATCAATTTTAAGTATTAGATGGCCTAACCAAATGCTAACACTACGAAGGTACATAACAGCAAGCAAAATCAAAGCTATATTCACATGCTTCTTTACTTCACTGCTTCAGATTCAATTTTGTTCCTGTACTACACAGAACTATAAGCATATGTAGATGACATTACTATACTGGTTTTTGTGAGATAAGCATTTTAGGATTACTATTATCCATTACTTATACTCTCTAAACTGTAAACTAATAACAGAAGTAGGTCATAGAGCTCAGAGAAAACATACCATTATAACACTCCTGTCCTGCATATCTTACTCTAAATTTTCCTTCTGTCCCTCCACCTTTGTTTTCTTCTTCAAAGGATGCAACCTGAACCAATATGGACTTTTTGGTAGCTTTTTCTCCCTTGAGGAAACTTTTTTACCTAATACAGAAATGAACAGTGAGGTAAATACTGAATTAAGGTAAAACATTCAGCAACCAATGAAGTCAGGTTCTTTCAACACCCAGCATTGTTCTAGTTCTTCCAAGGCATTTGTGTACAAATTGGGAAAGACAGCAAACAACCACTTGGCTATGCATGTATTCCCTTATTAATTTTGGAGGGAAGCAGTCTGAGAAGTGATCCTTCTGCTGACATAAAGCTCCTTTTGTTGACTTTTAATGCCAACAGTGCATCTACCAGCTTCGGAGATGACAAAAATTCTGTGTTGCTTTGCCTGAAAACATATCTCCAGTCACACCTGCACACCTACAGCACGGTATAGACTCGTTGGGCTCCAGTAGATCAGTCACATGTGGTGGTTTCTAAGTATTATTATTCACCTGTACAGAAATGCAGTAAAGGAATCAGATTCTTTTTATCTACCTTGCACTAGCATCTCCTGGCATGAAGAAGTGCAACCATATAAATAGATGTTGGTGTTGGAAAGTGCAAGGGATTTGGAAATTGTGCTGTCCTACTGCATACTGGACATGAACAAAAACATGCTGAAATGTATCAAATGAGTGAATATTCATGGCACCTTTTAGCAGCAGAGCCATAAGAAGAGGAGACAGCTGAAAGCAGAAGTCCTTAATGGAGCAGAGGAGACATCAGTGGTGCAAAAATAAAACTGTTTGCTCTGTCCAGGGCCAAGTGACATGACTGTGTACAATTAACCAGGCCATATCAGAATGCATGTTACTGAACGGACAGAGGAGCCACCAGCATCCAGGAGGGTTCCCAATGCAGAGATCATGAACCTAAAACTAGACTCGCTGGAATTGGGGAAAAACCTACCAACCTCAAGTGCCTTCAGATCACTCCCCAAATGATACAGAAAGAAATTACAAGGAAAGTTCAGTGACAGAAACAGTATAAAAATGTATAATAGCACACAGAAGAACATAATCAGAGAGAGAAACGGTTAAAGCTGTTTCATACAAATCAGAGAATTCCACCAAGTCTCATGGACTAGATGGCAAATTGAATAATGCTGAAGCTGTTCAGTAAAAAACTCAAAAGAATTTTTGCTTGGAAGCTGAAACAAATGTAGGTCAATTAAGGGGACTGAAAAAGTGATTGTGAGCCCATTTTGGTGACATTTTGCTCTGTTTCCCTAACAGCTTATTTCTGCTTATTCCAAAACTTCTCAGTTTCAGGGTTTTACCAGGAGGACATGTAACAGGTATGCTGTGATTTTAGCCCCTTTCTTTTTCCAAATGATTGAAGAATTAATATTTTCTGTCTTGCTAAAACTGCTTATATTACTATCTTAATTCTACAGACCACTGTTTTCTCCTTATCCTCACAGCTGCACACAAATAACCAGTTCTCCGCTAACTCAGACGGAAAGCTGTGCTGGAAATGCAGAAAGGGATGTCCTGGTGTTCTCCCTCTTTCTTACCATACACTTTCCCCAGGGAGACACTGGATGTGATGGGGAAAGTCAAATGAAGTCAGGAGATCTTCTGAGACAAAATCAGCAACTGAAATTAATTCTTTTTCTCTACACTCCTAACATACAGTGGAAAATAAACCTTGTGAACAAGTGAAACAGACCCCAACCAAAACTCATGCAATACCACATCCAACGACCTCAGCTGCCCTTCCAGTTCGCTAGCAAAAGACCTCGCCCACCCCTCCCACGGAGCCGAAGTGGGCTCTGCCTTGGCCAGGTGGGACCGGGACTAAGCTTCAACAGGCGGACAGCTGCCTTCACCCACCGCCGCCGGCTCGAAGTGTCCCCACTGCCATTTTCTCCTGACCTTTACAACAGACCACGCGCCGGAGGACACCCGCTCGCTGTCGCCCGTCCCTTGGAGCCGCTGGATGCCCACGGGTCGGTTCACAGACCGAATCCCGGCAGTTCCCCCGGGCAGCCCTCGGAGGGGTGCGAGGAGCTGCGGGCTGAGCCTGACTTGGCCCACGCCCAGGCGGGCGGCGGGGCGGCCCGGGGCAGGCACCGGCACCGCTCTGCGACGCTGCCGATGTGTCGCGGCACCCCGAGCAT